>JAQQSU010013897.1:0-11551 GCA_028627135.1 Pseudochirops cupreus | reverse complement strand
ACACTGAGGCAGGTGCAAAACCTCTGCCTTTCACTTTTCCACTCTGGAGGCCTTCTGGCCGGACTGCTTATCTCCCCCTTTCACAATTCCCACTCGCAGCTGCCGCTAATCCGCTCACCTGAAGCTCCTCCGCTCCTCCCGTCCAGCCCCGGGGCACAGCTGCGGCTTCAGGCCAGGCTGGTTTCGGTTCGCAGTGCTGATATGGTTCCTCGTAGCCGAGCTGACTTTAGTGGGAAGTATCTTTGTGTGCGTTTTGGAGTTCTAGGATTGGTTTAGAGTCCTATTTTATGGGTATTTTGGGGTGGCTATGTGAGAGCTGCGATATGTTGCTGCTGCTACGCCGCCATCTTGGCTCCACCCCCGGCAACACTTTAATAAATGTGGAATGCCTGGCCTCAGATACTTCCTAGTTGTGTGACTCTGGGCAAATCACTTAACTCTGTTTGCCTCAGTTTCCTCATCAGTAAAATGAGCTGGAGAAGGAAATGACAAACTACTCCATTATCTTTGCCAAGAAAACCCAAAATGGGGTCACAAAGGGTCGGACACGACTGAAATGACTGAACAACAACAAAGAATGTCTGGCAGGAAGGAAGTGGTTGTGCTGCTGTTCTCTCTTTTACTGTGATTCTTTCTATACTATTATGTCCAATTCAGTTCAGTTCAACAAACCTTTATTAAAATGCTACTGTGTCCCAGTATTGTTCAAGCCACTGGGGATAAAAAACAAAAATGGAAAGTAGTCCTTGCCTTAAGTAGCTTACATCCTACTGTAGTATAAAAGTAAAGAGATTTGTGAATTCCAGATAATTTGAGGTGAGATCTGCTCAGCTTTGTAGTTCTGCAGAGGGAACAAGAATTTCGATGACAATCTCTAATTAACGCCCTCGTGGATCACTTTGAATTTCTGGGATCAAGTTCTAAAAAACATTAAAGAGACTTCCTTTGTGTATAAGTGGCATTTCTTTTCTTTTCCAACAACATATATCTATAGATTATGTATAAAGGCAGGAATGTATTGGGTTTGCGATATTCCTGCTGTATTTTGCATAATTTAATGACTATAAAAAGTACAATTTTGGTGCTTTTGAGATGATGTCCTCCAGGGACACATTAGAATAACATGAATGCAGTAAAATGGAGAAGGTACAGGCATAAATCATAATTATTAGTAATAACAAAGATAATAACAAATAGTAAGAGATTATAGTAATAGACTATGAAGATATTAATGGAAATGAACTCAAAAATGGTTTCATTGCTGGTCTAAAAGTTCAACTTGTAGTTTTTCCATTTTATTCATTTGCGGGCTTGTCTATCACCTTTGTAGCCTTTTTGGAATTGAGACAATCCAATCCTGATATTTTTCAATTTCCCTTAAGGTCTTTTAACAAAATACTACTATAATGTCAAAAGTTGTAAAATATTTTTTTCACGACAAAACTCAAGGGATGAGATTTAGGATGACACATTCAGATGAAAAGGTAGAAACAACTGAGGCAAAACCAAAGTATTCTGAAAGTCACAGGCCATTTTCTGCAATTTTAGAGTTCATACATTTCATAATCTCTCTCTCTCTCTCTCTCTGTCCATATATATATATATACATATATATACACACACATACACATAAACACAAATACATATATGTACTTATACACACATATAAATATATACATATGCATATATTCCACATTATACATGTTAAGGTAAACTCACATTTCCAGACCAATGAGGAAATAATATAGATTCACTTCTTAGATGCCCTTCTTTTGTACTCAATTAGTAGACTTCTACTACTTTCAATCCAGTTAGTCATCCTCCCTTTACTCATGCCCATTGAAAAAGTAATTTTTTTCCTTCTTGACTTGACTTTACTTTGAACCTATGGAGAATTCTAGGGATCTTTGTTTCCATGTGCTTAATTTTCATAACATTGTTTAATGTTTCACGGAAGCTAACTGAGAATCAGCTAAGCAGGGCATCTATCTATGCCCTGAAAGATGTGGAATACACGATTCTCTGGGAAGGCACCTCACCTTCTTCCAAGTAGGGTTAGAAAAAAACCACTGTGTTAAGAGTGACATGATAGGACTCCCTAATCCAATAGTGTAAATGTGGGGTCAAAAGATGAGACCTTCCCTTTGCTAGTACTGAAGGAATATAAGTAAATAAGGGATGACTTTTTGTGGGAGAGATGCAGAGGCTGAAGTCTGGCTAATTTCCTGCTTAAGTTTTTAAGTTGAGGAACACTTGTCTGAGAACCACAGCCACAGTGAGAAAACTGTAAAGCAACAATGGGGAAAGGATCATTATGAAACAGAGAGTGGCAGAGCATAAAAGGATGGCTGTTGAGAATATCATTGGTGGGCAGACATATCTTGGGCAGCACAGGTGGACAATGGCAGCCAATGGACTCATGGGAACCCTTCAGGTAAGACTGAACCACTTCTTTGGTGGTTCCCAGTATATGAAAGCTCTTGGTGCCAAGATTATTGGTCACCTTTGCAATGGACTCATTCTGACATCTTTTGAACTTGAGATTTCCTAGACCTGTTTAAGGATTTTTATTACTGTGTAGTAGCACCTAACAAAACTGTCCTTTTGTAAGTTGATTAAAAAGGCTTGCAAAAGGGGAACTGGTGCCAGCAAAGATGTGAAGAGGAAAAAAGATACTTTTTAGAGATAACTACCCTACAAAGATCAGTTGAAAATAATAGGATCATAGATTTAGAACTTGAAAGGTACCTCCAAGGTCACAGTCCAACTCCTTATTTTACACATGTGGAAACTGAGGCCCAGAGAATTTAAGTGATTTGCCAGTGGTTACACAGATGGGAAGAGTTTGAAGTGAGATTTGAACCTAAGTTTTCCTGGCTCTATGTCCAGCACTTTATCCACTAAACTACATTGCCTCCCAAAGAAACTAAGGGTTTTAGTCCAGAAAGACTTAGTGAGATTGGATTCTTGTGAGCATATACTGAAAGGGTTCAAGAACAATTATATTTTAATTCAATTTACTTCATTTCAATAGCCACTTATTAAATGGGAGAGCTGCCAGTGACATGGGGGAGTGGTGGTTTACATATGGGCAGATAAATCATGCAAAATACATATAAATTACACAAAGTAAAGGGGAGTGATAAAATTGGGGGGTATCAGAAAAGGTCTTGTATAGAAGGTGGTAACTGAACTTGGGGTTCTGTGATGCAGAAATGAGAAGGGAAGGAATTCCAAATAAGGGTGTCTACCTATACAAAAATACAGAGACAAGGGACAGAATGTCATGTACAGGGAAGAGGTTGCAGGCCAGATTGTTTGGAACAGAGAATATGTGAAGGAGTATGATATAAAACAAGATTAGAAGTGTAGGTAGGAGCCAGTTGCTCAGCTTTATGTAGCGAGATGAGAAGTTTGTATTTTATTCTAGAAGCAATATGATATTTGGGTAGGCCCATTCACTTGTTACCTGTATGAATAATATTTTAGAGAAAGAAGACCGAAAATAGAGAGATCTTTTAGAAAGGCATTGCAATAGTCTGTGCAAGAGATGATGAGACTGAACTAGGGGAGGGAATGTGTTAGTGGAGAGAAGAGAATGGATGCGAAAAAGACTGTGTCCCTAAAATCAAGATTTGACAACTGACAGAAAATAGGAGGCAAGGGAGAGAAAGAGTCATGGATGACTTTCCATTTGTAAACCTAAGAGATTGAAGGATAGTCCTCAATAGAAAAGGTGGGGTAAGAGTGGGATAGAATCAGTTTATTCCACTTAACCAAAGAAGGCAAAATTAGGAGCAATGAATGTAAGATGCAAAGAGGTACATATGGACTTGATGTAACGGAAAATTTACTAATTAGAGAACTATACAAAATGTAATGAGCTGCCAAGAAAGAGTGTATTACTCTTCTCAAAAAGTCTTCATTGCTTACTAGCCATGTGACCTTGGAAAAGTGACTTAACCCCAATTGCCCTCCTCTCCCACCTCCAAAAAAGAAAGTCTTCCTTGTGGCCATTTGCTTCCAAGCTTGTAAAGGGAATTGAAGGTAAGGCATATGATTTTTATTTTTGAATCATGATTTCTTGCCTAGGGCAAGTGATGGCTAAGTGGTATAGTGGATAGATTACTGAGCTTGGAATCAGGAAGACTCATCTTCATGAGTTCAAATCTGTCCTCAGATACTTACTAGCAGTGTGACCTTGGACAAGTCACTTAACCCTATTTTCCTTGCCTGTAAAAATGAAACAGAAATGGCAACTACTCCAGCCTCTCTGCCAAGAAAACCCCAAACAAGGTCACAAAAAGTTGGACACTACTTGTCACTTCTTGTCTAGAATAGTGTTTGCAGAATCAATTCAGTTAATCTTGCTGCTGAGAAAATTTTGGTTTTCAAACAAGGCTGTATCATAGTCATTCCTGTCCACTTGGTATTATCCTGCCCAAACCACCAACATTTTGCTTAGGAGATGGGCAGCCTGATTAACAATATATGAGTACTTGAACCCTCCAAAGCCAAACTGCATACGGGCAGTAAGCTTCATTTTTAAATTTTGTCATAATTCCTGCTTTCTAATCCACTAGTTTTTTGCAGACCATGAAACTACAAATTTATACAGATTTAATTCATTTAGATGTGTAAAAGATAAAAAGATTACCCCTACCTACTAAAAAGTTCCTAGAAGCTTATTTCTTTTTAATGTAAGATACACATGTGGCAACTTCCAAGAATTAAGTTACCATGTATGGTCAGCACAAAGACTAGTTGAAATCCAAATATTATAAATTCATCAGTTGCCAGAGAAGACGAAACTCCTGAGGTGAAAGGAGAATGCTCTGAAGTCCTCCTAGGGAAAGGTTATCAAAGCAGCTGAGGAGTGAAATAAGCCCCAGACTGGTTTAGTGTAAATTTTGATTAATCCTTTTGTCAGGAGATTGTGGGAAACAACCTGCTCATGTTGGCAGCAGTAGAGAGGGTGAAAATGACAACAGAGAATTTGGACAGTCTCAGCCTTCAGCATTCTGAATTGCTGGACAGAAACAGCTATTTCTATTGAAGAAAACAGAGGATTAACATTGTCTTCTTTTTTCTCCCCATTCTATTTAACCATATCTTTTTGGCAAAGTAGCTATTGACTTCCAGCTCAATTTTTAAATAGTTGTGGGAGTGGGTAGTGTAGAGTTTCTGAATTTATTCCAACCAAGCTGGGTAGGAATAGCAAAGGAGCCCTACAAGGTGCAACACCCTGATCACATGTATGATTTCAATCTCAATTCTCTTTCTACTGTACCACCCTGGCTCTCAAATAAATGGATGGATGAGGAAGCAGTTATTAAACGAGATGGAGATTATCAAGCATGGGAGAGATCATATATTCCAGCCCCTCCTTTCACAGATGAAGAAACTGAACAACAGGTTAAGTGATTTGCCAGAAGTCATGAGGTAGTAAATGGTATGGGATTTGAACTGGGGCCCTTTAAATCCAAAAGCATTACTTTCCCCATTGTACTACAATGGAGACAGGTAGGAGGCAAAAGGGATATTATTGGTAAATGTAACTTTTTCCAGGAAAGTAGCATTTCTGTGTGGTTAATCTTGAGAGACACCATCACATGGTATATAAAGAGCTAATCTGGTGTTCAGACCTGCCTTTAAGTTCTGTCTCTGACACAAATTAGCTCTGTGACCGTGGGCAAGTCACTTAACCATTCAATGCCCCAGGTGACTCTTTAATACTATTCATTTCAGATCAGTCGCTTATTAGCAATGATGAAATCTCAGTCTGGACCCAAAAAAAAACCCCAAACCTTCTCCACTAAAAAAACCCAACAAACCCAACTTAACTGTAATTTATTTAAATGATTTGTAATTTGTTTTTAAAATTATTTTTATCAGTATATTTTGATGTTATATCACCTTTAATTCTGAATACATCTCTTCCCTCCCCTGATCAGCAAGCCATTACTTGTAAAAAAAAATAAAATAAAATAAATAAGAAAAAAAGGAGCTAAGCAAAAGTAACCAAGCCTTCAACTGAGTCTGACAGTAGATGAAATTTTCCAAAGTCATAGTTCTCCCTCTTCTCCCCCACTGCCTAGATGGGAGGATGGTGCATTTTCTCTAAAGATCTGTAATTTAATTGGTATAGGTACTCACTTCCCTGACATGAATCATGATCCTTCTGTAATTTAAAAGAGTTGCCATGGCTGAGAAATTCATTACCCTGCAGTTAACCTGCTGTTGAGCCTCCCTAGGGTTTACTAGGCTGAACTTCAAGTGACAGGCATACAATTCATCCCCAGGGCCCAACTCAAAATCTTTCAGGTTTATGGACTCTCAGAGCTTACAAACTCCTTTGACCTGACTTTGGAGAACCCAGGGTCTCCTGGGCATGGAAATAAGATTTCAATAGAGATTGTTGGCAGGTGCAATAATTTGTTTGAAATCTGGACCAATACATGTAGTATGTGCTGACATTAAAGTTAAGATTATAATGAAATATAATGTCTTTTGACTTATTGCATCTTCCATATGTGGTG
Source organism: Pseudochirops cupreus (assembly GCA_028627135.1). Lineage (NCBI taxonomy): Eukaryota > Metazoa > Chordata > Mammalia > Diprotodontia > Pseudocheiridae > Pseudochirops > Pseudochirops cupreus. Next base: position 5,012 of record JAQQSU010013897.1, on the reverse strand, counting down.
GGGCTAGAATAGCTTTGACTATGGTGCAGAACCAAAATGCAAGGGATGAAACATTGCTTTTTACTGTGCAGAAGACTTTGATACATACAGAGCCCAAGTAGATATTTTTCTGATCAATCTGGGATAAGGTCACATAGGATCATAGAGCTAGAGGCAGAAGGGACCTTAGAGACCATTTAGTCCTATCCAATTATTTACAAATGAAGAAACTGAAGCCCCCACAACTAAGAGACTTGCCAAAGTATGAGACAGGATTTGAACCCACATCCTTCATCACCTCCAAAGCAGTCATTTCTCTATTGAATTGAATCTCCTCTTCCCCCAAAATTGAGGGGGAATGTCTTTAACGTCCAGTGGTTCTAATACTTTGAATCTACCAATTGCCCCATGTAAATTGGATTGGAGGAGGATGGAAAGGGTATTAGTTATTCTCTTCTATTCCCTTTTGTTCAATTCAACAAGCATTTTTGTTGTTTGGGGGGGGGGAGTGTTTCTTTTTTTTTTTTGCTTTTTGGAGGGGGTAAGGTAGGGCAATTGGGGTTAAGTGATTTGCCCGAGGTCACACTGGCTAGTTTTGTGTTAAGTGTCTAAGGCCAGATGAACTCATATCCTCCTGACTCCAGGGCCGGTGCTCCACCTAGCCTCTTTGTAGGATATTGTCCATTGAGAAAAGACCCTTTTAGAGGCTCCTTAAAAAGCTGTTGTTTTCTGTACTGTCTGGGAGCCCATTTGGTTTCTGGTGTCTATCTCTAATACTATTTAACTTTGCTGAGGGATATGCTATGGTTCTGCAAACAGGATCTACGTGCCATTGTGGGCTTGCCTCTTAATCTGTAGAAAAAGGGTATTTAACTAGACTTTTCAGTAAGGCCCCTTTATTTCCAAATCCATGAGCCTATGATCTTTTCCGACACTTCTTTATACTCGAAACTATGTGGTGATGGTTTCTCCTGAGGAATGGAACAGTCTGAGTTAAACTCATCGTTTAATTTCAGGAATAGTTTCCAGGAGGCGATGCAAGTAGAGCGGGAAGAGGCCAGCCCCAACAGGGGAAAGGATGCCCTTGAGAGGCTGCTGCTCCTGCCACCGCGCCTTCCTTTCCCCGGGAGTTTGGGTTTCCCGGGGTGTGTGCGGATTCTCAATAAAAAAAGGGAAAAGCACAATCCAAGTTAATTTTCCAGCGCCGAAAGGAAATGCTGTTTCCTGTATTGTACAAAACTGGTGCCAACAAGACTGACACTGGAGCCCATTGTCCAGCTAACAATGAGGTGATGGGGGAAGGACGCCTGAGAAAACAGACTTGTGCGGCCGCCGTGAGCTTTTGATCTTTCCCCAAAAAGAGTGTGTGAGATATGGGGGTGGGCTAAGAAAGGGGTAGCCCGACCCCCAGTGAACCAAGGGATGTCACCTCTGCCTGGCCCCTTCCTTATCCAACCTGTGTAGGGCTACTCAACCCATTTTCTCCAGCCTTGACAGCTCCAAATAAGACCCTCCCTTCCCAAACTTTGCAGTTAAAAAAAAAAAAAGAAAAATCAAGATTTTTACAGTCAACTAATCCAAATTGCGGATTCGTTTACAATTAGTCACCCAAGTCCTATGCGGAACCGGCAGCGCCTGGTAGTTTGACAGATTGGTGCTGGTTCGCTAAGACTTGATGATCGGGCAATCCCTACGGCCGCCGGGGGAAGGTGATTCCAAGAGGTTCCCTCGAGAGTGCCCTGGCCCCGCGAGCTTGACCCGCTGCTGACACGGGCGGAGGGAGCTCCCCGCGCGTCGCTCTTACGACGCGCCCTGCAGTCGTGGCGCCGGGCATAAGGGTCGGGGGGTGGCTAGGCGTCTCCCTTTCCCCTTCCCCCAACCCCAAGGGGGGAGCTGAGCTGAGCTCGTCACGCTCCGGTTATTTCCGAAGAGCTGGGTGGGGGGCTACTCCGCCTGGACGCAGCTCTGGGCTGGGCTGGATGCTCTGAGTCACATTTCACCTGGGCCCGCCCGGGTCAGCTCGCTCGCCTGCCCGCCAAGGCACCCGAAACTTAAGTCTTCAGAGGACGCGGGTTCACGCCGAAGCCCCCCCCCCCCCCCCCGCCACCTCCCCCGCCCTTTATTTCCCTCACGTAGTCCCTAGTGTGGGTACGTGGAGTGCCGGAGAGGAGGGGAGAGCAGAGAGCTGGGTGATAAACAATCCCACAGGATACGCAGCACTCCGCACTGTCACAAGTCTCTTGCAGGAAAAGATAAATAACATCTGAGGAACCGCGGTGCAGCTTCCCTAGTCTGAACAAGAACTTCGAGGTGGGGGTGGGGGAGGCAGGACAGGGAATAAATAAGCAAAAAGAACCAAAAAACGCAGCCCGCGGTTGGCTTGGTCAGTTTGAAAAAGCAGACTTGGCTACTCTTTTCTCTGTTCTGAGTGAATGAAGATCTCTTATAGTACAGATCAACCCCCAAATCGGTTCTTTAAAATTCTACCGACCCTTGAAATTATCAGCGCCTCTGCAAGAAAACAAGAGCTTTCTGGGCACTGTAGGAATCCCTGGTGGGAGAGGAGTTAAAATGATACAGATTCTCCAGAAGAGAACGTCTGGGGGAAGAATTTCCTGAGGAAACAACAACTCGGTTTCAAAGGCTGACTCCTTGGGATAATAGCTGCCAGCAGCTACTCGTATATCTGTGGTTCCATCTTAATTTCTTGATTTGAATGAAATCAAATCTTCAGTATACTAAAAAATAAAAAAATAAAAAAAAGATAGCGGAGCGGGGTACAAAGGAGAAGAAAAGTAAAGTTCCAGACTTTCCCAGCGTCCGTATTCACTTTATTACAGAACAGGAGAAGGAAAATGTTGCCAGGTCACCAATGGACACTGCTGTTTGGAATTTGATCTTTTGTTTCTGTAACATGGCCTTCTTCAGGTTAGCTAACTCTGGGTATTCTCTAAGGTTCTGCCCTTAATCCTCTTTTTCTACGAGTTCTCCTTCAGAGTTAAGGCTTCAACCATCCTTTCTGGGCTTGCGACTGTATTTTAAATTCTGACTTTCTGCTCAGATTAAGGTTTTTAAAATTTGAATTGTTCATTTCTACCCTACCCACAACAGCTCTCTCTCTTATTCCAGTTAATGGCACCACCACTCTCCCAGCCCTCCAAGCAAAACAACCAAATAACTAAAAGAGCAATTCAGCCTAAACTTTGACTTCTAGAGCATCCAACTCAGTTGTCAGGTTAGTTCTGCTAGTGCTCCCTTTACGATATCTGTTGCATCTGTCCCTTTTTCCAACTCTGCTATTGATTCGTTCAGGCGATTATTGCCTCACACCTAGTCTGCTGTAACAACCTCCTGTCTCAGGTCTGTACAGTTCCCTATCTTAGGGGCTTTCATTACAGTAATTTGAATTATGGCTATTGTACAAGTTCTAAGAGTTTAAAAATTATAAGACAATTTTTTTCTTAACTATTTCAAGTTCTACATTTAACAGCAAGGGATTCTTCAAATGAGTGATTATTTACATACCTATCCTTGGCTCAAAATCCATTTGATGATAAGATTCTCCTCATTGGTAGGGATTGATAACTCATTTACAAATACAATGAATTGTTGCCCACATGAGAAGGGAGGAAAGAAGAAAAAACAATACACAGGACACTTGTCTAAATTAGATCTCTTAAAAGACACTGCAATTTGCTGGAGACAGAAGGTATCTTATGATCATCTAAGCTGACGTCTAGATTGGGGTGTTTGTATGGTAATCATTCCCTACTTCAATGGCTTTCTAGCTTTCACATTCTGTACAAGTAGAATCCTATCTCCAATGTGTATTATGAATGCCTCTTCACTTTTCAGAGACGACAAAGGATTGATTGGTGGGCAAGAAAAGTTATCTCTATTTCCATCATTTGGGAGGGGGAGGGGAAGTTAAGCTTTTAAACATTCGTTTTATCTTTCGGGGAATAGTTATTTATTTCCTCTCATTCGTTCCCCCAATTTAAAAGGAAAAAAGAAAAACAGAAACTTGAAACAAATATACACAGTCAATCAAGACAAGTTCCCACATTGGTGATGTCCGAAAATGCATGTTTCATTCTGCCTCTTGAATACGTTGCCTCTCTGGAGGTGGGCTGCCTATATAGATCATCATCAGTCCTCTGGAATCATGGCCGGTCAATGCATTGATCAGAATTATTCAATTATTGAAGATGGTTATTATGGTAATATTATTATATAATTTTTTTTCCTCCTGGTTCTGTTTACTTCCCTCTGTATTAGTTCCCACAAGTCTTCCCAGATTTTCCTGAACCCATCCTTTCCATCATTTCTTATGGCATAATAATGTTCCATTGCATTTACATACCATTATTTGTTTTTCATTCTTTAATTGATGGGCACACCTTTAGTTTCCGGTTCTGTTATATTTGGCCATGTAGTCCCTTTTCCTCTTTCTTTGATCTCTTTGGGGTAGGGATTTTTAATTTGGAATGTATTTCACAAGGTCTGTGAACTTGTATGGGGGGAAATTATTTCTTTATTTTAATATATTTGGTTTCTTTGTAATCCTATGTATTTTATTTTATGCATTTAAAATGTGATTATGAGAAGAGGTCCATAGACTTTGTCAATTTGCCAAAGGGATTCAGGACACAAAAAGATTAAGAACTGCTCTTTTGGGGTATAGGTCTAATAAAAGTATCACTGGATCCCTGTGTGTGTCTTGGCAAATATTCTATATTGTAGTTATTTTAAATTGAATTTCTCTTTCTATCTCTTTCTGTTAGATTTTGTTGGTAATGTATAGAAATGCTACTGATTGGGGGGTATTTTATATCCTGCTACGTTGCTGAAGTTGTTAATTATTTCAAATAGTCTTTTAATTGACTTTCTAGGGTTTTCTTTTTTTTTAAATTTTATTATAGTTTGTATCATTCATTTCCACAAGATTTTGAGTTACATATTTTCTCCCCGTCTTTCCCCCGCCCACCACCCCAAAACAGCCATCCCAGTGTGTCCCCCCTCCCCCAGTCTAG
>JAQQSU010013896.1:0-11551 GCA_028627135.1 Pseudochirops cupreus | reverse complement strand
AAAAAAATTTTTTTTTAATTTTTGCTTCTTGGAGGGTAATTGGGGTTAAGTGACTTGCCCAAGGTCACATGGCTAGGTTTTAATTTATGTATTATATATATATATATATATATATAAATGCATGTATGTGTGTGTATATATATTACATATATATACATATACATACGTACATATATATATGTGTGTATATATATATACATATATACATATATATATATATATATACACATATCTTATCTATATAAGCACTTTCCACACAGCCTTGTGAGGTAACATTTTTGGGGGCATCCAGATCTTTGATTTCATTGGCTTAGGGATCTCCTGGTGAGGAGAGTCCTACCAGTGCAGATCTGCCACTGATTTGGAATTTATAGTCTAGAGGGCTGTTTGATAGACCAAGAAGCTGAACGGTCTGACCAGAGACACCCGGCTAGTTTGCTTGTGTCGGAGATGAAACTTGGACTTGGATCTTCTGAGCCCAAGACCCTCTGTCTCTCCACTAGGCCATGCTGCTTTTGACGTCAAGCATTGTTGTTTCTATTCTGTAGTTGAGAAAACCAAGGCTCAGAGAGAAAGAGTGATTTGCCCACGCATAGATACACGTATGGTGGGATTCGGACCTCCGTACACCAGTTACCTGGCACTTTTTCACTGATATACCAATGTTAATACTCTACCTATCTACTTTTTACCTATTTTGTATTCAACATGTTTCTGTTTATCTACTTACAGTTTCTCATGGAACACCAGCTCCTAAATCTCCTTCCCTTAACTCTTTCATCTCTGGAACTTCAGCCTTGTTGTCTCATTATCCATAATTTTAGGTAGGCCCTAGTTATGCTTCATTTTACATGCTCTTCCCCAGTTATCTCCTCTAATCTTCTTTTAAAATGGAGAGGTTAACAATAGTATAGAGAAGACCTAGTTCTTTATCAGAGACCAGAGCAAACAGGCAGAGAATGGGGGTATGAACAAGAAGGCTTTTTAGGGGTATGGAGTGAAGGAGAAAGAGATGATTTCTGTCTTCTCATTATGGTAAAGGGAAAAGTTCTTTGTTGGGGATAAGAGAGAGTAGAAAAGGTCTAAGAAGACAGAAAATAGTTTGACCTTGTAGTTACGGAAATATTATCATCTCTGCCATTGCTCCTGGAAGGAATATAACAATCTCTTCTCCAATGGTCCCACATAGCACCCCTGTAACTTCCAGAACCAAAGCGTTCTTCCCTGGTTTCCATTCATCTCTGTGTGTTATGTCCCCCTATTACAATATATAAGCTATTTGTTGGCAGACGTCTTTTGCATTTTTCTCATTGGACTTTAGGATATTTTTTCTCTATTTGAATTGTTCTCCATTTCTCCAATGAATATTCCTTGAGAGCAGAAATTGTCTGATTTTTTTTTTGTCTCTGTACCTAGCTATCAGAATAGTGCTTGGAATATACATGATAAATGTTTGATTAATCAAGAAAAATTTTTATTTTCCTTAGAAGGCAATAGGCAGCCAATAAATGACCGAACAGAATAAATGACAGGAAGATTAGTGAAAAAACAGAAAGCAGGCCTTGGTAAATGGAGTCTTCCCTTTCATTCCTCTCTCACAATGCAATCAAGTAATTATTAAGTACCAATACTTAGTACAATGTGTAGCACATACAAAGAGCATGCATGTAAGAAATGCTAACTGACAGTGCTAAGGATATGGAGACAAAAGAGAAATAGCCTCCTGCCCTCAAGAAATTTATTATTTTGTCTTTATTAATTTGTTTGTTTACTTTTAGTTTAAAAGATTCAGTTCCACAATTCCTTGAGTTTCAAATTTTTCCCCTTCCTTCTCCTCCCCCATGGAGGCGTGCAATCAAGTACAGGATCTGCAAATACTTTCACATTAGACATTAGTCAGGTTATAAAGAAGGATTGTAACTAATGGAATGGAACTAATGGAAAAGAGGAAACAAAACCAACCGAGAAAAAGGGAGCAGGTAGTTTGCTTCAATCTGCATTCAAACTCTGTTCTTTTTAGTTCTTTCTCTGAATGTAGACATCTCTTTCCATCATGAGTCTTTTGAAGTTATCTTATAACCTTGCATTGCTGAGAAGAGTCCAGTCTATCAAAGCTGGTCATCACACATACATTGTGTCTGTAATTATGTACAAATTTCTCCTGGTTCTGCTCTTCTCACTCAGCATCAGTTTGTATGTCTTTCCAGGTAAATAAGAAGTCCATCTGCTCCTCATGCACAATAGTATTCCATTACATTTATATACCACAACTTGTTCAGCCATTCCCCAATTGATGGGCATCACCTTAATTTGCAATTCCTTGCCACCACAAAAAGAGCTGCTATAAATATTTTAGTACATACCGATCTTCCTCCCACTTCTATGATCTCTTTGGGATACAACCCTAGAAGTGGTATTGCTGGGTCAAAGGGGATGCAATTATTTATAGGCCTTTGGGCATAGCTCCAGATTGCTTTCCAGAATGGCTGAATCAGTTCACAACTCCACCAATAATGCATTAATGTTCCAATTTTTCCACATCCTCTCCAGCACTTGTCATTTTCCTGTTTTGTCATTTTAGCCAATCTGGCTGGTGAGATGTGGTACCTCAGAGTTGTTTTGATTTGCATTTCTCTAATCAATAGTGATTTAGACCATTTTTTCACATGCTTATAGATATCTTTAATTTCTGCCTCTGAAAACTACCTGTTCATATCCTTTGCCCATTTATCAATTGGGGAATGACTTGTATTCTTCTAGCTTTGACTCAATTCTCTGTATATTTTAGAAATGAGGCTTTTATCAGAAACGCTGGTTGTAAAAATTCTCTCCCAATTTCCCACTTCCCTCTGAATCTTCGTTACATTAGCTTTGTTTGTACAGAAACTTTTCAATGTAATGGAATCAAAATTATCCATTTTGGATTTTATAATGCTCCTAACTCATGTTTGGTCATAAAGTCTTCCCTTCTCCATAAATTTGACAGGTAAACTATTCCTTCTTTTCCCAGATTGCTTACAGTAGCAGCCTTTATACCTAGACTGTGCACTCATTTAGACTTGATTTTGGTATACAGCATTAGATAGTAGTCTATGCCCAGTTTCTGCCATACTATATTCCAGTTTTCCCAGCAGTTTTTGTCAAATAGTGAGTTCTTATCCCAAAAACTGGGGTCTTTGGGTTTATCAAACAGTAGATTACTATAGTCACTGACTGCTGAGTCTCATGCACCCAGTCTATTCCATTGATCCACTACTCTATTTCTCAGCCAGTACCAAGTAGTTTTGATGACTGCTGCTTTATAATACAGATTAAAAATCTGGTATGGCTAGGCCATCTTCCCTAGCATTCCTTTTCATTAATTGCCTTGATATTCTGGACCTTTTGTTCTTCCAAATGAATTTTGTTACTATTTTTTCTAGCTCTATAAAGTAATTTTTTGGTAGACTGATTGGTATGGCACTAAATATGTAACTTAATTTAGGTAAAACTATCATTTTGATTATATTAGCTTGACTCAGCCATGAGCAATTGATGTTTTTCCAATTAGTTAGATCTCACTTTGCTTCATACAAGCAAAGTCTTTATCAGATACTGGAGCAAACACGCAGAGAATGGGGGTATGAACAAGAAGGCTTTTTAGGGGTATGGAGCGAAGGAGAAACAGATGATTTCTGTCTTCTCATTATGGTAAAGGGAAAAGTTCTTTGTTGGGCACAAGAGAGAGTAGAAAAGGTCTAAGAAGACAGAAAACAGTTTGACCTTGTAGTTACGGAAATATTATCATCTCTGCCATTGCTCCTGGAAGGAATATTTGTAGTTGTGTTCATATAGGTCCTGGGTTTGTTTTGGCAGGTAGATTCCCAAATATTCTATGTTTACAGTAATTTTAAATGGGATTTCTCTTTTTATCTCTTGCTGTTGGACTTCATTAGAAATATATAAGAATGCCAAGCCTCAAGAAATGTATAATTCTACTATGGATGTCATGTACATATGGTATTAGCAAAATTAAGAAATCTGAAGGGAAAGGGTAGGCAACAACAGTTGCAGAGTGGGAGGGGGGTGATCAGGAAAAGTTTCTTGAAGTATGCCATGAAGAAAACTAGGGATTCTAAGAGGCAGCACTAAAGAGGGAGTACAAAATTACATAAACAGAAAATGAAGTTTTATATCTCAATCAGTTTGGCTGGACTGAAGTGGAGGCTGAAAAAGTTGACTGGGGACAAGGTTGAAAAACTTTGCAGAAACATATTAAAACCCTCCTTTTTCATTCAAAAATCAAAATACTTCTCTAGTCCAAAAATCCTTTCCAGTCTTTTTGCCCTTAGGAAAATATATAGGGCAAGAACAAAAAACAAAAAGAAGTAGGTCTTGTCTAGTTGAGATCACTGTTCCCCACTCCCTGAAATTTAGAGTACTAGGGCCGATCTTAGCTGTATCCTCTCTCTTCTCCTGAAGGGACAAGGATATTGAGTATAGGAAAGAGATTCCTTTGATTACTACAGATCACCAGTGACCAGCCTGGGGATCAGGAGGAGGAGGGGATGGAAATGCTGGTTCTGTTTCTCAGGACAAATCCATGAAAATGCAAGTGACTAACTGTTCTAGAATGCTGACCCTAAAAAAACTTTTTAAAAATCATATTATGGTATCTTCCTTCCTTATTCAAGATTCCTAAGTTACTTCAAGTTGTCTTGGAGGAGAGATGTTTGAAGACATTGCCAACTGAGATATTTCTCTAAGTTAGATATGTTTGAATTTTGAATAATTTTAAATGAATAAAAACTGTTATCAGGAGATCTGTGCCTAAAACAGAGTAAAACGTTAATATTTTTCACCAACTTTAAATACTAACAGAATTGTTATTTTATCTGTTTTGAACAAGTGCTGATAGAAAGTAACATCAGAAGAAGCAGTTTTTGTGAAAATGCTTAGGTTTGGAGATACTTCCTTTGAGATGGCAATGAGTCATCTGGATAGTAACTATAATCCAGGTAAGAAATTTGTATAGGTTGCATTTGGGAGCAATAGGAGGTAAATGATGACTACTAAGGCTAAAAAGAGATACAAGGGACAGTAGAGAGAACACCCTGACATGATAGGTTGGGACAAAAACAATCTCAGTTACAAAATGAGAGGTAGGAATACCAGGAGAGTGTATCTATCATGTCAAGGGAAGATTATCAACCAATCAAAAAATATTCATTAGTTGCCAGGCGCTATGGTAGGAATAGGGGAAACAAAGTCAAAAAAACCAAAATATTCTCTGCCCTCAAGGGGCTTACATAAGTTCTGCACAGAGGTCAGGCCTTAAGAGACTTGTGTTACCTTGGGCAAGTCACTTAACTCATTTGACTCAATTTCCTCAACTATAAAATAGCGATAATAATAGCACCTACCTGAGTGTGGTGAGGCATTTGTAAAACTTAGTAAAAGCCCTAGCACACAGAAGGAACTAAATAAATACTTGTGTCCTCCCCACTCACCCATCTTAAATACCGTATCAGAACAAAAACCAGATTACCAGGTAGGGCAGTGAAATACATAGACTACTTTTCAAAAAGTTTCAGTATAAGGGAAATTAAAAAGATGCAACAGACAACAGGTGAAAGTTCAAGGTTTTTTGGACTTACCAAGGCCTGACATATTTTTAGGTGGACAAGAAGGAAGTAGAGAAGGACTACCAAAGGTATCTACAATGGAGGTGGGGGGAAGGTGTGCACAGGACAATAAAATTCTAGAGGAGGCAGAAGAGATCAAGTATATGGGTAGAACTATTACTAGCCTTAACAGGTATCAGTATCTTTCCCCAGAAGGGAAGTGGCAAATCAGGGAGACCGAGATGTTATGAGGAGTGAAAGAGGGTAGATGAGAGACTGCTTATGATAGGAAAAGGATGCTAAAATATTTTCACCACTGTTAGCAGGATTAATATACAAACCTTCCAGTATAGCTTTTCACTATCTTCCACATATTTCAGTTCACCTTAATGAACTTTACTTTCCACTGCTCCCCAAGGTCAAACCTGGTCTGGCCAGGTTTAGTTTCTTTCATGTTTCAAAGGTGCTATACTCTCCTTTCCTCTTGGCTTTCAAAGCCTTACCCATCCTTCATGGCCCAATTCAAACCAAATCCTTTCCTTACATTCCAATTCAGGATTACTTCACCAGTTTCATCTGATAGTAACTTGTCCTTTCTCTGACCTCCTATTTCAATTAGTCAAACCATTTATTTGAGCCCTTAATCATATACTTGTCCATACTATAATGTTTCATATACCGAAGTCATTTCTCCATATAAGATTTGAGATTCCCTGAGGGCAGAGACTTTGTCAAATACTTATTTTATGTTCTTTTTCCGTAACACCTAGTACAGCTGCCTATGTGATAGTTCATAATTATATCTTGCTAATGAAATGACTAAATTTGCTCAATAAATTAATACAAACTCAAGAATCTTATTAAACAGTTTATGTCTTAGATTATGTACCCAAGTAATCTCAAAAAATAGGGATAATACTATCCCTCAGACGATATTAAGCCCCTGGTGGGCATTAAACCCAGGAACTGGACATAGGCTTTTTGGAAATGCATCAGAATCCATTACTATGTCCCACATATTTTTGGTTTTCATAGGGCAGAACAAGGAAAGTAATAAACATTTATTAAGTGCTTACTATGTGCCAGGCACGGTGCTAAACATTTTACAAATATCCTTTTGACCTCATTTTGAGCCCCCAACAATCCAGTGATTATCCTCATGTTTAAGTTAAGAAAAAACTTAAGTCGACAGAAGTTAAGTGACTTGTCCAGGGTCACACAGCTAGTAAGACTGGTAACTGAATTTGAAGTCCTCACTCCAGGTCCAGAGATCTATGCAGGACGCCACCTAAGGGCCTCACAACAGAAATGACCCCAGGAAGGGCTCACAAAAGAATGCAAAACGGTCAAAGGACAGGAGACAGGACCAACAGCAACAGCTTTTTGTATCCCCGAATTAAATAAACTGGTCTCGAGCACTCCCCCAAGAGCTAAAAGATTAACGCGCCTTTAGCCTTTCTCAAGGGTCTCTGTTTAAAAGCCTCTGCTTGCTCCAGTTTACCAGATTTTTCTCCCATCACTTAAAGAATCTTCTAGGTGTGGATACTTACTCTACCAACTCAAGATCTAGGCATACAAGCTGAACTGCCCAGGGGTCGGTTAGAGATACTAAGCTTAGGTAAAAAGGCTAGTAGTACAGTGGAGGGGAAAAACAAACCAGCCACTAGCCCGGCTATGGAATCAGACCCATTTTGCTTACTATTTGTATGGCTCTGGAGAAAACACAAATCTCTCCAGGCCTCAGTATGATGAACTCTCTTCAAAGTTACTCTTGGAAAGGAGCTGCAAAACTAAGTTTTATCTGCTGTTCTCTCATCTCCTGTCCTACGACCCAGAGATCTGGGCTCCATTAAAATCTGTGAAGTGGCGCCCCAAGGTTCCTTCCCCCTTTCAAGGCCGGACTGGCTAAAGGGATGCTCCCAGGCCCTGGCCCTCGATTCAGGTGAGTGGACTGGCTCTGCTATTTATTTTGTTAACTAAGAGTCATCTCCTCTTTCCGGGCTCCAGTTTCCCGTCTGGCCCCAACCCTGGGGGCTTCGCCTCACCTTGTAGTCCTCTGCGGCTTCCTCGACGGAGGATACCCGGTGGGTCCAGTGGTCCCGGTCGCGCTCGCACGCGAGGCAGAGGAGAGCCTGGTCCTCCTCGCAGAAGAGCTTCAGCGGCTCCCGGTGCCTCCCGCACAAGCCTTGGGGCACAGGCGACGGCGGGTGCAGCTGCCGGGCCATCTCGGCCATCTTGGCCAGAGGTCTGTTGGGCCGCAGGTTCCTCTGTGGGGACATCTCCCTGCACTCTGGGCACGGGAACGGGCCCTCGGCCTGTCCCCAGCAGCGGCTGATGCACTCCCGGCAGAAATTGTGGCCGCAGTCTGTCATCACCGGATCGGTGAAGTAGTCCAGGCAGATGGCGCAGGTGGCTTCTTCCTGAAGATTCGCAGACAGATCGGGGGCCGCCATGGCTGCTGCCGAAGGAAGAAGGGAGGGTCCGTCCGTCCGTCGGCGGCTTGGGACAACCCCGGAGAAGCAAGCAGGAGTCCCCAACCTCCCTAAAGCGAGCGTCTGGGTGAGCGCAGGAAGCGCCACATCCCACCGCCCCGCCCCTGGCAAGAACGCCGAGCGAGCCCAGACAGAAGTGCGGAGGACGAGCCGCCTGCCTCAGGAGTGCTAGACGGGGTCTCGGCCCCCTACGCTTGGTCCCGAGATTGGAGTGGTGACAGCCTGGAGCGGGGGGGGGGGGGAGTCAATCTGCCAAGCACTTGGACGACCGCATAGAATGTACCGGATTTCGACCCCTGTATCCGCTACAATCTCAAGCAAAGGGAAGGGCACACAAAAGTTGCGGGAGGGGAGCCGAAGCCGCCTAGCGGAGAAGCGGCGGGAGAAAACGGAGAAGGAGGCGGAAGCAGGCAGATGCGAGACTTTTTTTTTTTTTTTGGAACAACCCGCTCCGTTTTGTATTGGCCGGTTCCTTATCACGGGACCTTGGAAGACGTTCTTCAGGTGACGCCAGGGTCATCACAGTATTCTGGGAAACGTCCAAGAGGAAAGTTTGGGCTCTTTGCTTGGGGCAGTTTGAGACAATTGGCCTCTTCTCTGAGGGCGTTAGAGGACGTGGAAGTAATTTGCTTGACCTTTCTTCAACCTTGATCACTGTGCGCCACGCCCTCCTACTGGTTCATCTCGCCCACCTGGGCTTTCGGGACCCTCCTCCGTTGTGAATGTGCCCTTGTAGCCGCTGGGTGGCGCAGTGTACAGAACGCAGGCCAGGAGTCAGGAGGCCCTCCATTTAAACGCAGCCTAGAATACTTCGCTATAACTCTGGGGCAGTTACTTTACCTGTTTGCCTCACTTTCCTCATCTGTAAAGTGAGGGTGCTAATAATATGCTATTTCCCAGCGTTGTTGTGAGGCTCAAATGAGAAAATAACAAGTGCTCAGAACAATGTGTGACACTTAGTGTTATATAGATGTGTATTATTATTATTATTATTATTATTATTATTATTATTGTTATTATTATTATTATTAAATTACGTGTCAATCCTGATGGGTATACCCATGGTCCTGACCCAGGCTGTCTCCTCTTCAGAGGTAGCTAGGTGGCACATTAAAGAGAGTTCTGTGCCTGAAGTGAGGAAGACCTGAGCCCTTTCCAGGGCTCCTTATCCACCTTTGGTGTCCACTTATCACCCAACTCTCAGTGGCACCAAGAAGCTGTAGTATGCACAGCAGCCATGCTCCAGTAAACGGTTTAAGCAGATAGCCTCAACCATGTTGAGGGTAACCAACAGGTCTCAGAACTGTTGGTGAGTTAGGGAGATGTCTACCCCAAGTATGTGAAGACCTCCTCTGGTAGAATAGGTTGTTTATTCCAAAGGCCATGAAGGTGGCTGAAGTTTAGAGCTTGGTTAGACAATGGAAGATACCAAGATCATGGACTGCATTCCAGGTCGTCACCAGTAGTCTTGACTTTTATCCTGCCACTGGACTTTGATAACTCTGGAAGAGAGAGTGAGGCTTTGTGCAACTTTGTGCAACTCTGCCTCATTTACATCCATTTCAAAAGACAGTCATGACATCACCCTGTGATACACTGGTCCACTTCAAAAACTGAAGTAGTAACAACCACAGCAGCAGCATAATACTGATGAGGGCGAAGGGGTTTGGGATTTCTAATGAAATCCTTTCTAGGTTAGTTGTCAGAAAAAGAATTTACTGGACCCAGCTGTCCTTTGGCAGAGTCATAAAAGTTTATTGGTGCATTAAGCAAGGGCTGCAAGCTGAAAGGGATTTAAGGCAGAGTTATAAAGTTACACTTTTCAGCGATGGGGGGGTGGGGGTGGGGGGGTTGGGGGGGTGGGGGGAGAGATAGAAAAAGACCTGCAAAGTACTGGGGAATAGAGGTGCCGGTTTAAAGGCATAAAACTGTCAGTCAGAGGCTCATTATACTAACTAGGTGGGCAAAGGTGGGATTAGGGAGGAGTCTGGGAGTGGTTGAGTGCTTAAAGGACCATACATTTTGAATATCAACTGCACAGGCGAATTGCCCATAATTCACTTGGAGATTCCAAGGGGAGAGAGAGCAAAAGGCGGGGATTTAGCCCTGACACGTCACTAGGTAACTTTTTGGTCAAGGATGAATGACGTAGGTCCAACATAGCTGCTGGGAGTATAGGCTTGATTGTTTCAGGAGGTGTCAAGTTTGGAAGCTAGACTGATTAGAGACCATCTCAGGAGGCAGTTGTCTCCTTGATAAAGTTGCTCAAGGTTTCTAAAGTGCAGCTGGCTGCTAAGACCAAAGGTGTTATGTATTTCTCTAAGAATACTTGAGTGATTGATTCATGGGAAACTATCTAGCAGACTTTGGGAAAAGACTTTGAGGCTGGGGGCAGGGGGAGGGGCAGAGTGAATGCTTTTATGGCTGAAGGAAAGTGTGATTTTTACAGCTTAATGGCACAGGCTTGTTACAAACTGATGTGACATACATAGTTACCCAACCACAAGTGAGATTTTTACAAACTGGGGTACAAACCCCCCCCAAATGATACAGAAGCACCCCTTCATTACCTAGCACATATTAGGCACTTAAAATGCTTATTTCCTTTTCTTTCCTCTTTTCTCTCTACTTGGTGATTTCACTAACACACTTAGATTTGTAGTAAGAGAATTTCTGACTCAGGCTTTTTGCCTCCACTGTGCTAAGAAAAGCTTTGCCTCAGACTCTCTCTTGAACTTCCTGGTACCATTTTGGCTATGTCTCCTGCTGAAGTTGCAAAAATCAAGCTCGAGAAATAAAATACCAGTTTTGACCAATTGGTTCCCAGATCTTCCTGACAAAGACATGACTATCTTCCCCTTCTGTTGTCTGTTTTCTGATTTGTAAACCCTTGCCTTCCACTTCTACTCTCACCGAAATTCCATTGTACTAATCCTGCTTAGGTATTCACATTCTATATAAGGTTGCTGAATCTGATGCTCAGGGTTGGATGAATGATTGATGAGAGTTCAATGAAGCCTGTGCTCTTATCTCTGAGTAGCTGGTTGATGACTGGCAGCAGTACCTAGTCAGCAGTAATTTGTCACAGATTCTTTGACAAATTTTGGTCATATTCTCAGCTATTATCTTTATGCATGTGACTCCCAAATCTTCCAGCCCTCATTTCTTCAACTTTTGTCTCACATCTCCAACTGGACAGCTCCATGTGAATATCTCATAGATTTCTCAAACTTAATGTATACTTAACTCATCCTTCATCCCAAACTCTCCAATCCATCCTTTTGCACAGCTACCAAAATGATAATATTAAAACACAGGCCTGAACTTGTCTCTCCTTTGTTCAAGAAACTTAAGTGGTCCCTCATTACCTTTAAGTTAAACTAGAAGTCCTTGAATTGGCATTTAAAATCCAATTCCATCTGGCCCCTAGCTACTTTTCCAGGTTTATTTTTTTTT
>JAQQSU010013895.1:0-11551 GCA_028627135.1 Pseudochirops cupreus | reverse complement strand
CTTGAGTTTGAATATCAATTCTGTTACTTTTTACCTGTGTACACAGGTCTGTCTGTGCCTCAGTTTACTTATCAATAAAGAAGAGTTTCATTACATACTCTCTAAGGTCTCTTAGATCTGTGATCTAATTCTGTCATCATAGGGACTTCCCACTTCCTGATAATCTGCCTAATTTCTACATCTTCTCAGTGCCCAAGTCTTGACACTGAACTCATCTATTATAATCTGTGCACTGGTTCTGACTTCCAATGACCTTGGTGCTTGTGTACTTACTTGGTGCCAACTGTTGACCTGGCTGTTGACCCTCAGTACCTTCCTGCTTCCCTTGTCTCAGGAGGTAGCCATGCACTTATGGGTGCCACCACCCACTGAGACTGTCACAAGGGAAAAAAAAAGAAAGAAGGAAGGGTTCCTGCCCACACAATGTGGGTTTGGTGGCCAGGGGCTGGTAGGCTTAGTTGGTCCATTGTTAAGGTATTTAGGGAGGGATAAGGTTCTAGGGAGAGGGAAAGGAAGCAGAAGATGTGGGCAGGAGTGCCTATGGGGACAGCGTAGGAGTCACAGTTGTGGGCAAAACTATGCTTTCCTCAACACCCCAGGGATGTCTTGGCAGAGCATTATGTCCCAGTGCCTGATTGGGAAACATTGCTCTAATATGGCAGTGAAAAGAGCATTGGTCTTAGAATCAGAAGACTTGGGTTCAGTCCCATGATCTGATTATCCTAAGTCTTGGCTCTGCCACTGGTACTGAGTGACCTTGGGCAAATCCCTTCACTTCTCTGAGGAAGGGGAAAAATTCATTCAAAAAATTTGTTCTTCAGTTTTCTTTCAGTCTTTAGGATAATCAGATTTTGATCTGGAAGAGGCCAACAGGGATCTTTTAGCTCTGCTCCTTCCATTTCATGGATGAGGAAACTGAGGCTCAGAGAGGTTAAGTGATTTATTTGCAGAGCCAGGATTCAAACCCAAACTTTCTGATTTCAAGTCTTTACTTTGCCATGGTTGCCTTTTACTATTGCCTCTTCTAGCTGTAGCATGCCATATTAGGAAAATTCGAGCGTTTCTGAGAATGATGGGACAAAGGACAGATCGTTATAGAGGAATATTATAGGGGAATTCATCTGACTTCTACATCAGATTACTCAGCATTCATGTTCCACTTCAGCCAGACCAGTCTTTTCACTTCTTTTGGAGCACATCATGCTTTTTTATCTTCCTGTATTGCCTCTCCCTTTACCTGGAATGACTTCTTTCCTGTCCACTCATCTAAATATTGCCTCTCCTTTGAAGTCCAGCTTAAATCTCATCTCCCGCAGGAAGCCTGCAGGTGCTCTCACTTACTCATGATCTCTTCCTTTCCTGGAAGTACCTTAAAGCCTTTAATGACCTCATCACTCCCATTGGCACTAAATCAGAGTTGTTTACTCATTCACTACTCCAGCATGAATCTTGAGTTGTTGCGAAATGGTAAACTCACAGTGTTTGGATGAAATGGAATTGAATTAGTGGCATAATGAAAAGAGCACTGGCTTGAAAGTCAAGAGACCTGGGGTTTTGGCTCTGAGTCTGCAATTTACTAAGCTTTATGACCTTGGGCAAATTCATTCACTGTTTTTGGTCTCATTTTCCTTGTTCAAATTAGGGTGTTGGACTAGGGCTTTGAAAATTAAATTAGACAAATATAACTTACATATGCATACATATATACACATATATTCCTTTTTTAAAAAAAAGTTTCATTACTGAATTTTGTTTCTATGCCAAATCATTAATGACACCTCCTATCACACCCTCCACCACTGAACAGTACCTTGTTGGAAAAATCAATCCCTTCCAAATGGCTGTATCTGACATGGCACACATTTTACATCCATAGTCCTCTGCCCTTCACCACGAGTAGAGAAGTATGTTCCATTATCTCTTCTCCAAGGCAACAAGGCAACAAATAGATATTAAACACTTGCTCGTTTCTATACGCTGTGGGAGATGTGCAGATACAAAGACAAGTGCACACAGTCCCTACCCTGAAGGACCTTATTAAATGGAAGAAACAAGACACATACCCAAGTAACTGTGATACACAGTAGAGTGTAATAAGTGCAAAAGAGAGGTAGAAATTACAGGGGGTTCGGGGAGCGAGAGATCACATCTACTTGATGAACTCTAAAGTCACACCAAACTTGAAAATTCTGAGTCCGTAAGTCAATTAATTGAATGGGCGCCCATCACTCCAGTGTGAACCAACCCTTTCCCGATTTTGGTAGAGTCCTTAGGATTCTGCTTGGTCTAGTAGATAGGACTTTGAATTTAAGCCTCACTTCTCAGTCCTGAAGTTGGTGAGAAATATAGAGAACACACAACTCTTCAGGCTCAGAAGGAACATCTGGAAGATTTCCCTGATTTGAGAAGAAATCCAAATGGACCCTAGTAGCTGTAAGTTCTAAACCTATTTTGGAAGTGTCTTGGACAGGTTTCAGTTGAAAAGAGGCTCAGAGACAAAGAGCATGTTGATGGGTTTAAGTAGTCATTCTGTGCCCAATGACAAGAATAACTCATATTTGTATATTATTTTGATGCTAACATTGTACTTTCTTCACAAGTACCTTGTGACATAGCAAGTTTTATTATGTTCATTTCACACACGCGGACCCTCTGTTTTCCCCTCTGTTCCTCTTCCCCTTATCCCTTCCTGCCACTTACTAACTGTATGACCGTGGGCAAGTCACTAAACTACTCTCAGCCTCAGTTTCCTCATCTGTAAAGTGGGAATAATAATAGCACCTGTCAGTGCCCCAAGAAAAAAATTGTCTTGCACTAGTAACAGCTTTATTTATATGTTTTTTTTCCCAACCACATTCGAGGACACATTTTTCTCTTGTGTCCTCCCCAGGTCTAGCATTGATTAGGGCATCATTATGGACTTCTGCTTCCCAGTTCCATGCTTCATGCCTCACATATTTTCTCTCTTCACTTCTTCTTCTTGTAAACCCTTGCTTTCCTTCCTTCAAAACTCAGCTGCCCCTCCACCAAGATGTTAGTGTTATCTCTATTCCCCCTTCAATTACTTTGCACTTAATTACCCATGCATATGTCCCATCTCTTAGTCAAGGACAGTTTTATTTTTTGTCTCTGTATGCACAGCCCCCAATACAGAGCCTTAAAGTAATGGCTACTTAATTACTTGTGGAATTGAATTGAGTTGAGTTGAATTGAATTGGTGTGGGATGGGAGAAGAGATAAACTTTGCCTAGCTGTGAAAGTGACTATTGCTCGAATCTGCTGATACAGCAGCTCATGACAAAATCCCAGTCGGAAGGTGAGAGTGGTTCTCTTTGTAGCTGCCTGTCTCCAGCTGAACTCGAATCTCTCTTAATGGGCCGAGTACCCAGCTGACAACGAAGATATTAGGCTAACCTAACAAGAGAGTGAAACAGAAACAGCACAGAGAGAGTAATTAGAATCTAATTAATTTGCATTTCATGAGAGAGTCAGGGATGTCACACATTGATAGACTCAGCCCAGGAATGATAAAAGCCCTCACAGGGAAGAGAAAGCAGGGGACAAGAAGAGTAGATGAATCCGGGCAACTGAAAAAAATTGGAGAATGGCCTGGGATGAATAGAATTTCAAAGAAAAGCAGGGGTAAAAATGAATAGTCTGGGAGTGACCCAGAGCAAAGCTATCTCTGGGTCAGCAAAAGAGGACTGAAAAGATTCATCAGCAATCTCTTGAGTTTAGAAGTGCTCCTAAGCCTAGACTTCTTCCACTGGGATTTGTTCCACTGGTGGAGAAGAATGGGAGAAAGGGGCAGCATTTGGAGGATTTGGAGCATTTGGAGGGAGAAGACCTAGGTTCAAACCCTGGTATTGCCACTTTGTGTGACATTAGACAATTCACTTGCTACCTCAATTGTCTCATGATTTTGCTCCCTGCATCAGTTAAATAAAGCATTTGCCCTCCATGTCCTGTAAGGCTTCTTTATGCTCCAAAGTTATGATCTTATGAAGACAGGAGTTAGGGAAGAGAAAAGGATTAGGGTAGAAGGAGAAGAATGCAGGAAGAGACTGGGGAAAGGGTAGAGGAGAAAGGAGGTTAAAGGGAAAGAAAGAGACAGGAGAAGAGCAGGGTACTTTGTATGAGTTTCTCCTGGAAGAGAGGACCAGTTTTGGTTTTGGTTTTGTTATTTCCCAATTGCCTAGCTTATAGGAGGCACTTAAACGCTTATTGACTGACTGATTAATTTGAAGGGTAGGTGATTAATATTACCATTCGCTAAGGAAATTATCCAAGTGGCTTCTCCTTCAGTACTTAAGTTGTGGCCATCTTTCTGTTCAGCATTCAGCCTCAGAAGTGGGGTGGGGTGGAGAGTGATTAGGGGACAAGTTGTCCGGCCTGGAGCATGGATGAAAAATTTATGACTCCTTTGCTGGGAACAACCAGCAACAAAGATACTAGTTAGTGTGCTTCAGGCTAAGATGCAATCCTGACTAGGTATTGACAGTTGTCAGGCATGCCTGGGATCCCTAACCAACCTGCCCCTGCAAGACTCCTTTAGGAATCAGCTGAGGGCAGCTGAAGAGAAAGACAAAATCTGCATGGAAAATGAGGACGGGCTTCCCCAACTTAGGCACAAATGATAATCTCTCTTGCTGCTAACATCTCATAGCCAAGTTTTCCTTCCAGGCCCCCAACAGAATCTGACAATGACAAATCACTTCTGGCCCTTGAGGAACAGACTTCTATGCAGGCCTCTGCACACCAGCCCTAGCTGCCTGCAGCTGCCAAGACTGATGAAGAACCAGTTAGCAAAGGAAAACAGTCACAATGAAAAAAAAGGCATGAAAGGCTGTGTCTAAGCCAAGACTTTGATAGGTCATAGGGGTTACCAGAGTAACTACCAGTCACCACCAAGAGATCTAAAAACACAATCTTTGTTGTTGCAAAGCCAGAAGCTCAGTTTGAGATACGTACTTGTCTTTAGGGAAGCCAAGACTGAGATTCTCTCAGTAGGTACAGCTAGCTACTGCTGAGAAATTCAAAATTCAACGTGAAGCAATCTCAAACATCTAAGATATGAACTTGAATTAATAAATGAAAACACCTCTATTAAGTGCTTTATTGTGTGCCAGACACTGCAAATACAAGCAAGCCAGCCATTGCCCTTAAGGAGCTTAAGTTCTAATAGAAGAAAACAATCTGTATAGGGAGAGGGAATGTGGCCAGAAAGAAATATCTTGGTTCATTTGATCACTGTTTTCAGAGTAAAGAGGAAGGTTGATAAAACAGGGATTGAAGGCAAGGACATAGAATTGGTCACATTCCAGGCAAATATGTCTAAAGCAAAGGTTGTCTAATTACTAAAGTTCAAGAGTAATCATATTGTGAATCTGCTATCACAGAATAGAAAGACACAATGGAGCAGCAGGTAGAGTTGTCCCAAGAGTCAGTAATAGAGTTGATTCCAATTCTATCTCTGACCTAGTCAAGTCACTTAACCTGCTGGTGTCCCAGGAAACACCATGACTATAGATTGTAATGTAGGTAGTGACTGGCATTGGTAAAGGGAGTGCTTTACACTAATTAAGTCATAGGTCTGGTCCATTATGAAATCAACATTATTGCTATCTGCAAATGAAGACTTTTTTCTCTCTAGTATTTCAGAGCAGAGTTGATGCAACCCTATTTGAAATTTCTATGCTTTCTATAGTTAATGTAGTTGTGCAGGGGGTGTATGCGATGTTCAAGAAGGATTAGCACCTCTGATGTAGGGCTGCTGAACCTTTTCAGGGCTGCTCATCCTCCCTTGGTGTTTACCTGACACTCAACTCTCACTTTTGACTCCAAGAAGCTGTAGCTGTGTAGCAGCCCACACCCCAGTAAAACTATCTGGGCAAATGGTCTAAACAAAGTTGAGGCTGATAAGTAGCCTCAAACCTGTCGGTGAGTAAGGGAAGGTGTCTACTCCAAGCATGTGAAGACTTCCCCCAGCAGAATGGTCAGATGAGAACAAAGGCCATGAAGGGCGCTGTGGAGTGCTTAGCACTTGGTCAGACGTTGAAGACACCAAGGTCATCCACTAAATCCTGGGCCGTTTTCAGTCATCCTGGCTTTTGTTTTGCCACTGGACTTGGATGACTCTGAAAGAGAGAGTGAGGCTGATAACTTTGTGCAACTTTGCCTCACTTAAATCCAATTGCTTCAGAAGTCCAGACATCACCCTGTGATGTCATTGGTTGTCTCCAAAAATGAAAAATAAGCAACAACAACAATACTTGTGTCTAATTGCTGGACTTTTTAAAAAAAGAAAAACACTACTAGAGGTTCAATCTAAAGATGTACTCATGATGTAGCATATTCTAATGCTGAAAATTGAGAACTGGGAATCAGAATGCCAGGCAGAACTTTCAGTAAATCAATTAATCTTTTTGACGCTCAGTCCCCTCTCTTGGAAAAGGAAGGGGACAATGCTTGAGGGTTAAGTGAGACCACAACACTCTGCAAAGTAAGGGGCGCTCTGCCACTGTAAGATATGAACGTTATCGGTACTGCTCGAAAGAGTGAAATAGAAAGGCAATAGAAGCTTCTGGCTAATAGCAATGTAAAAATCCCCACTGGACCCAGGCTCCGTATTATAATGATGGGAAAGGGAAGCAGCCCTTTGAATTATTTTCCTTCATTGAGGACTTGATGATTCTGTTGCCCATCTTAATAAAATCGCCTTTTCTTTTACCCTTTCTTCAGAGATAATAATCAGACTTTCTCAACCTAGAACCAAGAGAGGGGACTGTTTCTTCTCTTATCGTAGCTTGAGTTGCCAGAGGAGAAGCAACAAGGGACTGGCAGCAGAGAAGGGAAGATAAGATGCTGCTGGGCTTGAAGGCAAAAGGGAATAGTGAGGGCAAATACTGCATACTCTGCAGAGGCACTTGGCTTTTCCTGTCCTTCTGAGACTACAGAAATCAACTGAAGGGGCCAGTGGCTGATTGTACCCATGCTTTTAGGCCCCCTGGAGAAATTGGTTGTGAGCTTGGCCTTAAGAAAGAGGAATATGTGCTTCAGTAGAAAGATTGCTATCTCTTGCGTTAAAGGATCTGGATTCAAATTCACCTCTGATAGTTACTACCTGTGTAACCTTGGGCTAGGCAGTTGGCCTAGATGTCTTCTGACCCCTGCCCATAGAACTATGATCCTATGACCTTATGTGAAGGTTGCTTTCTTGGATCAAACTGGCCTCTACTTGAGCAATAGTCAAGGAAGTTTGTAAAGGAGAGAGAAGGCAGGGCCTGAGGCATGGGTGTAGCCATGATGTCTTATGGAACTGAGTTCCAAGTCTTCTTTGGAGTTATCTTTGTGGTGACTTGGAGTGTTCTGTTTCAACATAGGGTTGATCATGCTACTCTAGATACTTCTAGTTTGAACCAGAATTAGGGAAATAAGTAATGATGAATCTGAGTTTGAAGTCCAGCAGGTAGCTAGCTGGTTGTTTCTTCTTTCATTTGAATGTAAACATCTTGAGGGCACAGATGGTCTTATTTTTTGCTCACATTTGTATTCCCAACACATAGCACAATATTCTCTCTCTCTGTCTCTCTGTCTCTCTCTGTCTCTCTCTCTCTGTCTCTCTGTCTCTCTCTCTGTCTCTCTGTCTCTCCCGCCCTCCCTCCCTCTCTGTCTCTCCTCCCTCCCTTCCTCTCTCTCTTTCCTTCCCTTCCTCTCTCTCCTCTCTAGAGAAGGAGTACCATTGTGGACACTGGGTATATATTCAAATACCCAGGACTTGTATATACTAGAGAGCAACTAAAATGTAGGAGTTAAAGAATTAGAAATGATATAATCTCTCCCCAACCAAAATATTGAAAAAAAATGTAGGAGACAAAGGACAATTCTTACCTTAAACATAGTGAGATACATTCTTACACTTTAGTACTAGAGAAAAGAAATTTCCTTTTTTCCTCTTCTGCCTCACTTGGGTCCTTCCAAAAACTTCAAAAAAATTGAAAGCCATCTGGTAGAAATTGGGTTTCCTCGAATGCAAGGGCTTTCTTGTTTTTGTCTTTGTATTCCCAGAACCTAGCATAGTGATCTAAGCACAGTAGTTTCTCAAAAATCTTTTAAAAATTAGACCAAGTTACAGAGTAGGAAATTGAGTCCCAGAGCAGGAAAATGACTTGCTGAAGGTAATACAAGTAATCAAGGGCAGGATTGAGATTTAACTCACAAACTCCTAACCCCTTTGAACCAGTGTTCAAAGCGTGTGTTCTGCTTATGATGGACTAGTAGTGTTATCTTTGCTTAAGGTTAAGATTCTGGTTCATTTTTACCAAATAACTAGATTATTATCAGCTTCTCCAAGTTTATGGCTGCCTTTAGACCAGCGGCTCTCAACCTGGGGGTTGCGATCCCTTTGGGGGTCGAACGACCCTTTCGCAGGGGTCACAGGGGTCGCCTAAGACCACTGGAAAACACATATTTCCAATGGTCTTAGGAACCGAGACACCGCTCCTCTATCCATCTCCAGGAGGGTCCACCCACATGCTGATATGCCCACATACCAGTATTAAAGGGTCACCTCATTAGGAAGGTTGAGAACCACTGCTTTAGACCATACCATGTTCTGACTGTTTAGGAAATGACAAGGAGAAAGACAAGTGCTCTGACCCCCAGTGTCATTCTTCTACTAATTTTTAGCACGCTATATAAGCGGTCCAGGTCACTGAGCTCTGGCCCTATCTGTCATGAACTCACTTGTGTGCTTGGGCAAATCACGCAGTCTCTCAGGGCTTCAGACTCCTCATCTACAGAATGGGAGTTATTATCATTATAATCTTGCAACTTTCATTTTTAATTGTTTCCTGGTTACTGTTCTTTCTATTTCCATTGGTATATTCATTATGTATGTGGTTTTCTTGACTCTGCTTACTTCATTTTGCATCAGTTTGTGTCTTTCCATGTTTTTCTATATTCTTATAATGTAGGGTTTTTTTTATTGCACAGTGATATTCCACTATATAAATGTGCTGCAATATTATTTTTTGCCATTCCCAATTGATGGGAATCTACTTTTTGCTTCTATTTGTATTCCCAACACATGGCACAATATTCTCTCTCCCTCTCCCTCTCTTTCTCTGTCTCCCAATCTCTCTCTCTCTCTCTCTCTCTCTCTCTCTCTCTTTCTCTCTCTCCCACAATCTCTCCTCTCTAGAGAAGGAGTACCATTGTGGATACTGGGCAGTTTCCAGTTTTTTGCTGCCACAAAATAAGTGTTACTATAAATATGTTTGTGTTTATTAAGGGTCATTATCAAAGCTACACCTACCCTAGAACTGTATGGTAAGGATAAAGAAGATAATGCCTGCAAAGGAGTTTTGCTCAAGCACAGAACAGCCTATATACATATAAAAGACCATTATTCTCATGAACTCTCTCTCTCTTGCCCTCCTTAGTCTTTGATTGGAAAGCCATTACTTTTTCTTTTGGGAGAAGTAAGGTCTGGCAGACATCAACTCTTAGACTTGTGACAAACACACAATTCTTGACATCTCCCTCTTGGCCTCAAGCTGTATCTAAGAGCTTCATTTATTGGCTATGGCCATAGACTAAAGCCCCAAACTATTAATGGGCTGTGGCAGCTCAGTTTTTCCAGGGCTAAAGTAAAAGGTCCAGACATGTTTTCAGATGGAATGTCAGCCTGTTTGGAGGCTCCTCTTGGAACTCAACAACTCATAGTCCTTTCAGATTTTGACTGAATCTCCCTGATTATCAGATCCCACCAATTCCAGACATAACATGTGAAGAAAGGGCTAGTTTCACAAGGCTGAAAATTTAATTACATATATGAGACTATCCAATTCATTCAGGGCTCCATTTCCGTGCCTGTCTACAGCCAACATAAATCAGATCAAGATTTCAATAGGGCAGAGTCCTGATTCTATTCTCTGTACTGTTGATAACAGCTATCAGCTCTCATTTGTTATTCTTCAGACTTGGGATGGGCTGAAACTTGGGATGTCAACTCCTGCTTTAGTTCCCAATGAAACTTCATGACTAAGTTATGTGTTCATCAGGAAGACCAGAATACTGTATTTAACCTTCTGGCCAACTATAATTTTGAGACATTCAAAAGGTAGCTTTAAGGTTGGATTTTCATGTGGGAAAAATAGCTGTGGGTTTTGAAAGTGTTCTGTCATACCTAAATGTCCTTTAGGTTTTAAAAACAGTTTCTGTCAATATCAAGTCTAGTTCCAAAACTCTGAGAAATTGAAACATCCATTTAACAATATTGTCTGGAACTAGTCTATGCAAGTATCTATACTTGATGGTAGGAGATAGTCAGAGAGGGGCTTTTGTTGGAGAAGAATCTAGAATGGAAAACAAGACCATCCCAAGGGGATAGACATCATATTATATTTAAACAGGGTTTTCTATTTGGGGGCACGGGCGGGGGTATTTCCAGGAAAGATGTGGGAGAAGAGGTAGAAAGAAAATCAGTCAAGAAATGTATACTTGATTATGCAATGAGAGGGGGAGATGGAAATTAAACTGGAGGAAGAATCTATCTCCAGCACTACTTATTTATGGAAAGATACAGGCTTGAATTGTTCTAGTTGGATTAGAGAGCTTGGATGGGTAGTAATCTGCATCAGTGGAAGGAATAGCCATATTGATGGGATTATAGATCCACTGGCACATGGGAGTTCCAGTTAACTATTAAGAAAAATAAGAGGTTTCTATGGATAGAGAGGTGTCAGATTCATAGTACAGATTGAAGCATGTGCATACACATGTATGTATGCACATTATTATGTATATATACATATACATACATGTATGTATTATAGGACATGTCTAATGTGGGAATTTGTTTTGCTTGACTGCATATTTTGTAAAAAGGTTTTGTTTGTCTTGATTTCTCAGTGGATGGAGGAGAAGGTGGGAGGAGAGAATTTAGAAGTGAAAATGAAATAAAAATTAAAAAATTTTAAAGTCATAGACAATAAAAAAGAGGCTTAAAACTTAAAGAAGTGTGGGGCAGAGCCAAGATGGCGGCATAGAAGCAACAAGGTTCTGCAGCTCCCACATAGCCACCTTAAATAGACATAAAATATGACTCTAAACAAATTTTAGGTCTCCAAAACTCACAAAAATACCAGAAAAGACATCTCCCACTAAAGGCAGCTCGGCAGGAAGGGGGCTCATCACAGCATGCTGGGAACTGCAACCAGCCCAGCCTGAAGCTGCAGCTTGGCCCCCAGGGGGGCCAGGATGAGGGACAGCTGGAGACTTCAGGATAATGGATCAGTGGCAGCTGTGGCAGTTTCCAGGATTATCAAGCCATAAGAAACAAGGACAAAGTGAAAGGTCAGTGGAACTCAGCTAAATTTGGGGGAGAAAAGCAGTCCTGTCGAACTGCCTCTAGGGCAAGGAAGGGGTAGAAGAGGTGGCTCTGCAGCCACCTCCACATGGCTGCTTCAGAGCTCCCCACCTGCAGACTGCAGGGGGGCCAAGCAATTGTTTAGAGGCTAAGTGCTCTTGCGTTGAGCGGATCTGGATC
>JAQQSU010013894.1:0-11551 GCA_028627135.1 Pseudochirops cupreus | reverse complement strand
CCGACTTTTCCCCCTGAACTAGTTAAATGATATGCTTGATTAAAGTAAGATTGTTAACCCATTTTGAGTTGCTTTCCTTTAGAAGGGCAGATCTAAGAACCTGTGCTAGTAGCCGCCCTAGGTGTGCTAGGGTGCTTGCTGATACACATGAGAAAAAGTTTGAAGAACCTGTGGTATCCAATAAGATCTGGCTTAATCCCTCAAACTTTCTTCACCTCACTGTGCAACATGAAAATGTTTACATGACTGCCATGCTCTTTTCTGTGGTTCTCCGTTTATATAAATTCCAAAGGTAACTGTTACACTGATTTGTCTTTTTCTATTCTTTTGGCTGAAGCTACAGTTCTCAATTTCAAATGTACTAATAATGAGAAAGCCTTGAAATTATATTCACTATTTCTCTTGGTAGATTAAAATGTCAATAGATACATTATGGCTAGTTGGATCATCTCTGCCCTTCTCCTGTAATTATTTTCCTCTCTGCTATCTTTTGCAAATAAATATTTTTGGTATCTCTCAGTAAATTAAGCAACATCATTTCCATCTCCAACATAGGAATCATATTTCTTAATATTATGAGCCATCATATTTGGCTTTTCCATGGGAACAAAATCTATTGTGATTTGGATCAAATGATTTCTACTGAGCAGAAAAATGTTTAAAGCAAACTCATTCACTCATCTCTGTCACCTACCTCCTTTGCCATGGCCACCACAGAATAAAATTTACTAGAAAAATATAAGCTTGGGAGTCAAAAGATATAAGGAAATCATTTATGTCATTGTTCCTCAGTTTCTGTATATGTGCCTAGCATATAATTAGTACTAAGTGAATGCAACTTGATTGACTGATCTTTAAAAGGAGAAGGCCGAGATACAGTATTTTAAAACTTAAGGAATGTTCTACATCGATCATGATCCAAGATTCTTTGTAATATAGTAATCTGTAATATAGTAGTCCACAATATTCTAAAACATATCAGTACAGGATAAACATTCCACTTTGTAAACAGGTTAATATAAAAAGAACGTATACTTTTCACTTGCTTCAAGAATAACTACAAAGCAATTCAGACAATGGAAATGACTAAGTAAATCAAGTGTTTGGGAGTATATATATCCAAAAACATTCTGAAAGGTTCAGTAATAATGCAAATGATCAAAAGAACAAACAAGTGGTTTTGAGGAATTGGTCTTTCTTTACTAAACAATAAAAAAACCTAATTCAGGGCAACTATATAACCACCATTCAGCAACAAAATACCCTTATATTATGCCTTAGGAACATGGTCTTCAACAAACTTGTACCCACAACTTCTCTCCAAAAATAAATTCCTCTAATGAATTTCAGTGAGAGAGTCTTCAGGTAATTGTGATCCCCAAAAAAATAATATATGTCCATGCTTTGTTATCCAAAGATATCCTTGGCCATGTCACAATCTTTCTGCCATCTGGCATTCCAAATTCCTTTCTTGTCCATGATAGCCTAACCAATCATACAATCTTTCTATTTTCTCAGAAGTCCTTTGGGAAACAACAAAGCAGTGATTAAAATTGGAACAAGTGACAAAGTTTCCACAAATTGTTTTTATGGGGGGGGTTAAACTGGGAATATGCTCCAGGGTGATAAATTTAGGGAACATTGGATTAAAGGGCATTGACAGAATTGTTGCCCTATAGCAGATAGAAAAGAGGGAGAGAGAGTTCATCATAAAATTAGCAAAAATGATTACAAAAATAGGAAGGTACCAGATGGTGGGCTAGGATGAGCTCCTATCCTTCCCTAAACTTCTCTCTGCCTCAATCAGTTGACGATACACTCCCTGTCATCTCTTGGGAGATTGTTTTGGTGCTTATCCCAGGTACAAACGTGCTTAGTTGCAGCTTTACTTGTTGGATATGTAGAAAAGATGATTCTTATTCACATATGAATTAGATCAGATAGCCTTGAGGACTTTTTCAATCTGTTATTCTGAAAAGGGGAAACATAAAGGCTATAGTGTAGAAACTAGAAACAAATGGGATAAACAAATGACTTTTTTATTAATATACTGGAGAGTGAATATCTGATCACTCCAATATCAGTAGATAGGTATCATATATGAATTTTCCCCCCTGGCCCAGACCCATGATTTTATCTGTGCAGAGATTTGAATTTCTGTTGGGGAAAGTTTCTCAATTTAAATAAGCAACTCCTCTGTGACTAATAGTATTAGTTCTCTGGAGAACAAAAAAACTAAATTTACCCATGTTCACATAATTAGCAAATGTCTAAGACAGGAATTGAATTCATGATTTCCTCATTCCAAGTTCAACTCTCTACCACACCTGACTTCATGTACAATTAGTTCAATAACAAGATATTTTACAATTTACATGTCACTTTCCTTTATGTTATCTCTTTAATATACTAATTTTATCTTCAAAACATAAAGAAACATGTTCCCCAAAAGTAAATAATTTTAATAGCCACCACATAATAATGAGTGCTAGCATTTATGCAACACTTCAAGATTTTAAAACACTTCACAAAGATTATCTAATTTGATTTTTACAACAACCCTGGGAGGTAGATACTGTTTTTATCTCCAATTTACATATGATAGAACAGAGGCAGACTTAAAGATGAAGTGATTTTTTTTTTCCTTGGGTCTTATAGCTAGGAAATATGTGAGCCAAAATTTGAACTCAAGTCTTCCTGACTCGAGGTTCTGGGCTCTATCCATTGTATCAGTATCATCCAGCTGCAGCTTGCATATTACAAAGTCAGTAATTCTTACATATGAGACTCAAACCAAAATCTCTTCATTCTCATTCCTGTGTTACGCATTTCTGAATAATTTCTTTGATTTTATTTCTTTTCAAGCTTTTCAATTTCCTACAATAAAACCTAGCTAGTTTTCCCCAAACTAAGATGTTGTCTCATCAAAACAGATCTACCAAGAAAATATCAAATACATTAGAAAGTATTGTTTCATTAAATATATTCCTCTTCATTTCATCAACAATTATGTTTATTACTAGACATTTTTTTCATTTCAGAATTATCTTCTCTCTCTTTTCATATACTCTTTTATTAATTACTCTGATCTCTTCATTTCCCTGCAAAACCTACCAATTTCCATTAAGTTTATCTGTATGTGTGTGTTTTTTCACAGTAGACTATAAGTCCCTTGAGGTCTGAGACATTTTCATTTTTCATCTTTATATTCCAAAGGTTTGGCATAGTGCCATATACATAGCAGATGTCTAATATATGTTTAGTGAATCTAATTGTCTAAGATACCTACTAAAGCATATGTGATTAGTATCCATTACACTTTAATATAAGCATGTTTACTATAGTATTGGTCAATGACTAACTAGTTATTTTTAAATAAGTACATCCCTTTCATATAACTTTGATAATTATGGTTTCTAAAAATTAGCTGTCATAGCACCTTTACTTAGAACACCAAGCAAATGTTCTTTTTTTAATCCCTTAAAAATGACAAATTTTACTTACATCTACGTCTATCTACCTATCTACTGATAGGTGGATATAGATACAGATCAGATATAGATATAGATATACAGAGGAAAATGAATACCTGACAGAAGGCTTAGCAATTTTAAATTTAAGAGTAACCACCACTATTTTCTCATCATGTTGAAAATTCATTAGAATTGTGTAAGATGTTATCTAGGAAAAAATTAGGACTCTGTGTTCAACCCACACGACTTAGCACTTTCATTTTATAGCTTAATAATACCTTTGAGTCCTTTAAAAGTGACAAACATTTTATGTTCATCTTTTAAATGCTATCCAGGCACCAAAGCAAATAAGAATCAAACATACCTACCAGTTGAGAACTGAAGTTAACTTAGCTAATTGTAGTAATGATATGATGTCTTTAATCTGAATTGAGCAATTCAATATTTATTGCACACCACATTTGCACACCACTCTGTTTGGAACTTATGGTAATGAGCTAAATGACTCATCTTAATTCAAAGAAGTCATTGTGATGGGTTTTGGTATTTATAAAGATTCAACTCAGCACCATCTGTACCTTCAAGAAGCATATAATCTAAAAGAAGTATAGAATATTTTACACACATTATTATCACACAGAGAAGGGCATGTGATTGAGACAAAGGAAATGTACAGGTAAAATAATATAAGAAATTGGAAGAGAGATTTTTTTTTCTTTTGATGGGATTTTAGGAGGAGTTGAAAACCTTCATGAGTGAGGAAATAATCAAATTGGGTCTTGAGGAAAAATATAATTTAAAAACTGGAATGTAAAGGATTCCGAGGACATTATAACCTTGTATGGAAGAAATTAAATATATAAAAATTACAATGCAAATAATTATACCTTAAATGAGGTTATATTAAGAGTAAAAAAGGCAAAAGCAAAATGCTGTAAAAGGTCAAAGGCTACAAACATGGCTACATAAGAAAAGGCAGGAAAAGAAATTATTTTGGGAAAGATGTTTAATTCACATTTAGACATGTTGACCTTATATAGTTGGGGGATACTTCAATAGAGATGCCAAGCAGACAATTGGAGATAACTGTCAATTTTTTTTTTTTGGATGGGGGAAGATAGGGCAATTAGGGTTAAGTCACTTGACCAAGGTCCTATGGCTAGTTTTTTGTGTTAAGTGTCTGAGGCTTAATTTGAACTCAGGTCCTCCTGACTCTAGGGCTGGTGCTTTATTCATTGCACCACCTAGCCACCCCTAGAGATAAGTGTCCAAAACCACAGGAGAGAGACTGTGTTTTTTATATAATTCAAAAGTCACCTGCTTTGATGAAAAGTTCAAATGATAGGAATAAAAGGAATGGTCAAAGAAAACCCATGGAAAGACAAGAGCTAAGAATAAGCTGTGCCTCTGGGAATTCTAACATCTTGCAGATGAGGAAGGAAGAACTTAATGTGAATGGGGTGAACTCATAAAATGAAAGCAAAGAGGAGTAAATTAAAAACCAGAATCATAAACCAACATATTTGGAGCACCTCCAGAGAAAGAACTGATGACACTGAATGCAGATGAAAGGATACTATGTTTCATTTTATTGTAGTTTTTGTCTGTGTTTTCTTTTGCCACATGACTAATATAAAAATATTTTTGTATAAATGAATATACATAACCTGTAATAAATTGGTTAGCTTAATCAGGAAGAGAAAAAGAGGAGGAAAAAGTAAAAGGAAAGGGAGAAATTTTGGAATCAATTTTTTTTAATGTTAAAAATTGCCTTTATATGTGATTGGCAAAAATAAAATATTTAAAAAAGAAGATACAGTAAATATTAGGAAATGACTAAAATCATTTATAATTTTAAATTATATGAAACTGTATATATGTGTATATACACACACACATATATATTTATAATAAAGATAAAAGAAATATATTGAAAAAAATTCTTACAACATTGTGCCACCTTAAATTGTTCAGTGAAAGGTCATGATTTAGTATGTTCTCATGCTAGAGAATCTACAGAAAATTAACAAATACTTAATATTGTTTTCATTCACTAATTCATTCAGAATTATTATTGTGAGTTTCATTAGAAAGGTGTATAATATGTGTGTACATGTGTTTTGTATATCCATTTCAATAGACCAATCAACCACCATTTATTTTTTTAATTAATTTATATTCTTGTTTATGTCACTCATTTCCATGAGATTTTGAGTTACAAATTTTCTTGCCATCTTTCCCCTACCCACCACCCCAAAACAGTGATCCCACTGTATACCCCTTTCCCCAATCTGCTCTCTCCTATGTCCTTCACCATCTCCCCTATGACTTTCCAGTAGGACAGGATGGGTCTCCCTATGCTAGTGTCAGAATATCTTAAATCCCAGTTGCATGTAGTTAATAATAATTATACACACACACACACACACACACACACACACATATATACACATACATATGTATTTTTAACATTTGAATATAGAACTTTAAATTCTAGATTCTTTCCCCTCCTCCCTTGTCACCCACCACCACTGGAAAGAAAAGTAGTTCAATACAGACTGTACATGTGTAGCTACGCAGAACATCTCCACAATGGACATATTGTGAGAGACTGATTATATGTCCCTCCTTCCTATCCCACTCCTCCTGCCTTGTTCTCTTCTCTATCCTGTCCCTGTCTCTTTATGGAAGTGTGTATTTCTAGCAACCCTCACCCCAACCCTGCCCTCCCCTCTGTCATCTCACCTCTCATCCCCTATGTTCCTGTGTGTCAAGATACCCAGTTTAGAGTTTATGTCATTCCTTCCCTAAGCCAAATTCAATGAGAGTAAGGTTGACTCTGTCCCTTTTGCCTTCCTGTTCTTCTCCTCCATTGTAACAATTATCCCCAGCCTCTTCTATATGAGATGATTAACCCCATTCTGTCTCTCCCTGTCTCCTCTCATTCTAATCCTCTCCCACCTTAGAATTTCCCCTTTCAAAGTATTGTCCCTTCCTATTGAATTGATCCTGTGCCCTCTATGTATACATATAAACACATACTCAGATATGTGTTCCTACATATATATAAACCCTCCTGCTTAGACATATGTGTATGTATACATATATATACATTTGTATTCCCTTCACCTATCCTCATACTAAGAAAAGTTTCATAAGTTACAATTATTGTTTTTCCATGTTGGTATATAAATAGTTCAACTTTGATAACTTCCTTATGATTTCTTTTCCATGTTTACCTTCTAATGCTTCTTGTATTTGAGTGTCAAATTTTCTTTTCAGTTCTTGTTTTTTTCATCAAGAATGTTTGAAAGTCCTCCACCTCACTGAATGACCACTTTTTCCCCTGGAACATTATACTCAATTTTGCTGGGTAGATGATTCTTGGGTTTAATCCTAGCTCCCTTGATCTCTGGAATATCATATTCCAGGCCCTTTGATACTTCAGTGTAGAAGCTGCCAGATCCTGGGTTATCCCAATTGTGTGTCCACAGTATTCAAATTGCTTCCTCTTGGCAGCCTGTAATATTTTCTCCTTGATCTGGGGACTCTGGAACCTGGCTATAACATTCCTAGGAGTATTCTTTTGGGAATCTTTTTAAAGAGTTGATTGGTGAATTCTTTCAAGTTCTATTTTGCCCTCTGGTTCTAAAATATCAGGGCAATTTTCCTTGAGAATTTCTTGAAGGATGCTTTCTAAGTTCTTTTTTTGATCATGGCTTTCAGACAGTCCAATAATTTTTAAATTGTCTCTCCTGGATCTATTTTCCAGGTCAGTGGTCTTTTCAAGGAGATATTTCACATTGCCTTCTATTTTTTCATTAGTTTAGATCTGTTTAATAATGTCTTGATTTTTCATAAAGTCATTTGCTTCCATTTTCTCCACTCTAATTCTGAAGGAATTATTCTCCTTAGTGAGCTTTTGAGATTCTTTAGCTGTCTTGAAAATTTGAGTTTTTAAGGCATTCTTCTCCTCATTGGCTTTTTGGGCCACTTTTGCCATTTGAGTTAATCTATTTTTTTCAGTCAGGTTGTTGACTCTCTTTTCATGATTTTCTTGCATCATTCTCATTTCTCTTCCCATTTTTTCTTCCAGTTCTCCTAGTTGGTTTTCAAAATCCTTCTTAAGCTGATCTATGGCTTTTAGGTAGTCTTCATGTTTCTTGTAATCTTTTGGTGCAGGAGTTCTGAGTGTATTCTCTTCCTCCCATTCCATACTTTTATCTTTTTTGTCTACAAAGAAAGAATCTAGAGTTTGGTTGCTGTTCTTATTTACTTCCTTTGCCTGCTCATGTTGCCAGTTAATTACTTGATTTTTTAGCTCTGTAGAACTCTGCTTCTAGGGAGGAAAGCTCTGTCCCAAATTGCTAGGGTTCTCACAGCTGCTGGAGCTATTAAGAGGCTGTTGCAGTACCCACCAGCTTTGGCTCACTGAAAACTAACCACAGAACCACCACTCAAGACTATGATCCAGATCCAGGCAGCTCATCACAAGAGCACTTAGCCTCTGAATGATCACATGGCCTCCCTGCAGTATGCAGGCCAGGAGCTCTGAAGCAGCCACATGAAGGGGTGTGCAGGGCTGCTGCTTCTGCTGCTTTCTTGCCTTGGAGGTAGTTTGGCAGGACTACTTTTCTCCCCCAAATTTAGCTGAGATCCACTGACCTTTCATTTAGTCCTTGTTTCTTACGGCTTGATAATTCTGAAAACTGTCACAGCTGCCACCTATCTACTCTCCTGAAAGCTCCAGCTCCTGTTTGTCCTGGCCACCCCATGGCCAAGCCATGGTTTCAGGCTGGTTTCAGCTCCCAGCATGCTGTGATGAGCTCTTTCTGCTGAGCTGCCTTAAGAGGGAGATGTGTTTTTCCATTTTTTTATCTGAGTTTTGCAGCCCTAAAATGTGCTTAGAGTCATCTGTTATCGGTATTTGAGGTGGCTATATGGGAGCTACTAAACCTTGCTGCTTCTATACCACCATCTTGGCTCCACCCCTCTCAACTACCATTTATTAGGTAATGATCATACTGAGCTCTGAGGACACAGAAAAAAAAGAAGCTTAGAATCTAATGTGGATAATGTAGGGATATTGTGTCAGATGTTCAATAAATAGCCTTCTGAATGTAAAAAGTATGCCCAACAAGTTTTTATATTTTATCTACCTGATTAACATTTTCTTTATCATTTCTAATGTCTAGATAATCACAAAAATAATAAATTAATCCCTGATTTGTAGCATTTGTCAGTTTTCACAGTATAAATGCTCACACTGATAATTTAATCATTGGCTCTTTTGAACTATTACATGCTTTTTCCACTCCACCCACAGGTACATCCCAGATATATTCAAAGTACATGCAGGCATAAGGACACTTTGGAGTGGAAAGCAAAAGTAGATGGAGGAAACTAGAAAAACGTGTAAAAGGTATGACTTGAGCAAAGGTTTTCATGAAGCCCAAGATTCTAATCTAAGTGCAAAGTCATGAATATTGTAAATGATGCATCATGTGTAAGAAATAGCAAGCTGGTCAATGTGATTGTACACTGATTTAGTGAAGGGTAATGATGAGATAGTAGACTAGAAAAAATACACAGAGCCAGGTTTGAAAATGCTTTACATGCCAAAAAGAGGAGGTTTCCTTAGAACTAGATAGTATTTCCTTTGATAAATAACTTGCTTCCTCACAGTCTCAGATTTATCTGCTTAGTCAAGCAATGTCCTGAATCTTAGCAGAGTGGATTTAAGTAGCAGAGAAAATATAATTATTTGCACTTTGTTCTCACCACTGCCAAATTGCCAGGAGGCATGTTTTTAAAAAATCTTTAAATTAGACTTTTGCATGTTATCTCAGAAGTAACATTTGCATTTTCAAACTGTTTTGTGAGGAGACAGTAGTTAAGGTTATAAAGCTTTGTGTATTTGCCTTAATGTTTTGCCCTAATCCACTACAGCTATGCCAATGTGTGCAATAAGACAGCAGGGATGAAGATAAATCATGGAA
The DNA here is from genome assembly GCA_028627135.1 of Pseudochirops cupreus. Classification (NCBI taxonomy): domain Eukaryota; kingdom Metazoa; phylum Chordata; class Mammalia; order Diprotodontia; family Pseudocheiridae; genus Pseudochirops; species Pseudochirops cupreus. The sequence continues at coordinate 2,079 of JAQQSU010013894.1, read as the reverse complement.
ATACCATGGTGCTCACTGCCAAAAAGAAATGAGGATCCACCTGGAGGACAGCAAGCAATGAACCTACAGCAAGCTTAATATACTAGGACCTTTCTTTTTTATTATATTTGCTTACATTTTTTTTCTGGGAATCCATCTGGGAATTCCCAGCTCTTTAATTTTTATTAAAAGAAATTTATAGAAAAATATGAAGAAAGATTGATGAGAGAAAATGTTGGCATTATTAATTGTCAGTGAGGACTAAAGAAAATCTTATAGGCTCAGTAAATTTTTTTTTCTAAATCTAATGCTTTCCAGAATTTTTGCAAGCAGACTTTAAAGAGACTTAATTCTTCCCTGGGTGTTCTAAGAAAAATGTAGCAAAAAGGAGTGCTTCAAAACAGAACACTCAGAAAAAAAGGCTAACTAACCTAGCCTAAAGTCAATCCTCATTAGCAGCATTTTCCTCTACTAATATGATGGACTGAAGCCTGCTCTCATTTCTCTCTGGTTTCCAATGGAGAAAGGCAGTTTTCAAACAAAGCAAGATCTTTGCTTTGGCTCCCATTGATAAAGAACAGACTCCAATGAGAATGACATAGACATAGACTCCAATGAGAATCCCCACATAAAAGCATTCCGCACCTGGACATGGACATGATCACCTTACAAAGTCAACTGTATTTTTTTTCTTATATATGCAAAACATATTTATTATGTTAGTCACATTGCTAAAGACAACAAAAACAACAACAAAAAAAATCCACGTTAAAGAAAAGGATACTTTGATCTGCATTCAGACTCCATCAGTTCTTTCTCTACAGATGGAAAGCATCCTTCAGATGCTTGGATCGTTGAAAAGCTGAGAATTTCTTTTTTTGCTTGTTTTTTTTTTTTTGGAGGGGAGAAGGCAGGGCAATTGGGGTTAAGTGACTTGCCCAAGGTCACACAGCTAGTTTTTGTGTTAAGTATCTGGGGCAGAATTTGAAGTCAGGCCCCACTGACTCCAGGGCTGGCACTCTATTCACTGTACCACCTAGCCTCCCCAAAAGCTGAGAATTTCTAAGTCATTTACACTTGATCATCATACAATAGTTCTGTTACATTGTACAGTGTTCCCATGGTTCTGCACAGTCCTGTGCATTTACATGAGTTCATGTAAGTCTTTCCAGTTTTTGTTTTCCCTGAGTGCATCTTGGTCATCATATAGCACAAAATATCCTATCACTATCACATAGTACAACTAGTTCAGACATTTATTTGCCACAACAAAAAAAGCTGTTATATATGACTTTTCCCTTTTTTTTTTTCAATCTCCTTGGACTACAGATCAGGTAATGGTGTTTCTGGGTCAAAGGGTAAGAACAGCTTGGTCCCTCTTTGGGCATACTTCCAAATTACTCTACAGAATGATTTAATTAATATACAACTCTGCAAGAGGGCATTAGTGTTTCATTTTTTTCTGTATCCCTTCCAACACTATTCTTTTTTTCCTTTTCTGCCATATTGGTCAATCTGAGAAGTATAGGGTGGCAGAGTAATGTATCCAGTGGTTTCAATTAGCTATTCTCTAATCAGTAGTGACAGAACATTTTTTTCATATAACTATAGAAAGTTTGATTACTTTGTCTGAAAATTGTTGATATCATTTTACCATCTTTCAATTGAGGAATGACTCATGTTTTTTCATGAATTTGACTCAATTCTCTTTATATGTTTCTCTTGAGTCTTGCGTTTGAAAGTCAATTTTTCTGTTCATCTCTGTTCTTTTCAACAGCAATGTTTGGAAAGCCTCTATTTCACTGAATACCCATTTTTCCCCTGAAGGATTATATGGTTCTGCTGTGTAAGTGCTTTTTGGTTGTAATCCTAGCTTATTTGCCCTCTAGAATATCATATTCTATACTGTCTACTCACTTAATGTTGAAGCTGCTAAAAGTTGTGTCATCTTGACTATGGCTTCTGTAATGCCATGCACCAGCAGATTCCCAAAGGAATGCTACTGTGAACAGCTTTTAAAGTTCAGATTACAAAATAGAGTGAACACTCTGTTTATTCCATTACAAATCAAGACAAACATTGAAAACATTATAATATTCA
>JAQQSU010013893.1:0-11552 GCA_028627135.1 Pseudochirops cupreus | reverse complement strand
ATAGGAGAGAATAGACTGGCGGAGGGGGGACACACTGGGATGGCTGTTTTGGGGTGGTGTGTGGGGGAAAGAGGGGGAGAAAATATGTAACTCAAAATCTTGTGGAAATGAATGATGCAAACTAAAATAAAATTTAAAAAAATTATTTCTAGGTGTTCAGGACCCAATTCTTATTGGTCCCCCCCTCCCTGCCTGATAGCTCCTTCAACGTCTTCTTTGCTAGATCCATGATCCTAGATCATGCCTTCATGTGTTTCACAAGGTTCCAAGTGCTCCACGAGATTCTGTCTTGGGCCCTCTTCTCTCTTCTCTCTATACTTCTTCACCTGGTAATCTCATCAGCCATATTATGATTCTCAAATCTACCTGTCCTGCCCCAAACTCTCTACCAGTCTCCAAGTTCCCATCTCCAACTGCCTTTCAGCATCTTGAACTAGATATCCATTACATGCGGTAAACTTTACAATCCAAGATACTCATTACCTATTCCCTAAATCCCCTTTCCAAACTTCCCTGTTTTGGCCAGGGCACCACCATCCTCTTGGTCCCCAAGGTACTCAACTCCTCACTGTCTCTCATCCCACCTCCCCAATCTATTGCCAAGGCCTTGCAATCTCTCTTTCACCTTTGCAATTTCTCTCTAATATATTCCCTTCTTTTCTCTGACTCTGCCACCACTCTGGTGCAGGCCCTCATCACCTCAAGGCTGGATTATTGCAAGAGCCTGATGGTGGGTCAGCCTGACTCAAGTCTCTCACTACCCCAATCCATCCTCCATTTAACCATCAAAGTCATTTTCCTAAAGCAGAAGTCTAACCATATTGTCCCCCCCTCCCCCTCAATTCTCTGTCACTTCCAGGAGCAAATACAAAATCTTCTCTTTAGCTTTCAAAGCCTTTCATAACATGACCCTCTCCTCAGATTGGGGGAGAGGGTAGTTAGAAGCAAATGCTTTTGAAAAGGGACAGGGTCAAAGGAGAAAATAGAATAAGTGGAGGTAAGGAGAGATTGGAGGGAAATATAGTTAGTCTTTCACAGTATAACTACTATGGGAAATATTTTGAGTAATTACACATGTACGACCTATATTGAATTACTTGTCTTCCCAGTGGGGATGGGTGAGGAGGAAAGAAGGGAAAGAATCTGAATCTCAAAAGTTTTAAAAACAAATATTTAAGAAAGTTTTGTTTTTTACCTGCAACTGGGAAATAAGATATACAGGCACTGGGGTATAGAAATCCATCTTGCCCTACAAGAAAGTTAGGGGGGATATTCAAGGGATATAAGACAGAGCAGATTAGGGGAAGGTGTGTATTCAGTAGGTTCACTATCTTGGGATGGGGGGTAAGGGAGAGACAGGGAGAAAAATTTGTAACTCAAAATCTTGTGGAAACTAATGTTGAAAACTAAAAAATAAATAAATAAACATTAAAAAACCATAACCCCCTCCTACCTTTCCAGTCGTCTAATGCCTTACTCCCTACAACATACTCTTTGATCCAATGACACCTGTTTCCTTGCTATTCAACAAATAAGACATTCCATCCCTTACTCTGGGCATTTTCTCGCTGTCCCATCTCTCAATGCTTAAATTCTTCCCTGGCTTCCTCTAAGTCCCAACTTTAAGGTACCATATTTTACAGGAAGCCTTTCCCAAACTCACTTAATTCTAGTGTCTTCCAGCTAATTATTACTTACTTGTCCTGGATATTCCTTGTTTGTACCTACTTCTTTGTTGTCTTATTCATTGGACTGTGAGGTCCTGGAGGGCAGGGACTGTCTTTTCCTTCCTTTTGTGTCCTCAGAACTTAGCACATAGTAGGCACTTAATAAATGTTTATTGATTTATCTATCTATATATGAAGAAATATGCGTGTATACATATGTTTAGAAATTCAATATAAATGCATAGATATCCTAACAGTATTGCATACAGGATTAAAATAGAATATAAATTCCCTAAGGGCAGCAAATGTTCCATGTATTTCTTTGTAGTTTTAGTACCGAATATAGTGCCTGGTATATAGTAGGCACTTAATAATTTTTTGATTGATTCAAGAAGAACTGAGAAGCTACGTATAGCTGGGTATAAGGGATGATATAATTAAGCAGATTACTTCTGAGCTGAGCCTTGAAGGAGGGAATGATTTCAACTGGCCGAAATATAAGAGTTGGAGATGAGGGATGAGGGGAGACCATCCTAGACATGAAAGACTTGGAGGCAAAGATAAAAATGGCAGGACAAGTTTGTAAATAGCCTTATTGTGGTTTTTAAAATGACCCCTCATCCTCATTTTCCCAGACTTGAATTTTTTCAACTTTCCCCTCCCATAATAAATGATCAGCATGCCAAATTGATGTGAATATCAAGCTCAAACTTTTGGGAAGAATATGGAGTCTCCTAAAAATATGTCCCTTCTAAATAGCTCATACAAAAGACAACTCTACTGATATCCAGTGAAGTTCATGTTGCTCTGTCAGTTCTGGGACCATCATCCATGACAGATGTGCTCCTGGTAATTTGGCCCCTCACACGTCACCGTTTTCTTGTCAGCAATTCCATCTCAGTTTGCCCAGATCCCTTCTGTCAGCTCCCATTCAGTCTGATAGGTCAACCTTACACCTGCAAGCTGGGGCTCTGCCTCTATCTCGGGAAGGACCTGTCACAGTGGGACAGTCAGCATGCTCCATCACACAGCAAGTTCAGTCAATAGCAACTTTAAGTCAGAGCCTGGATGGCTTTTCTGACTCTGACTTTCATATACTACTTTTGTCAGTGTCAGACATCTGGTCTACAGGATAAATAATTACTTAGTGGTTTGATACAATGGCTTTGAGAAAGGGCAATGGGGTATAGGGGGATGAGACTGCATTAGTAGGTGACTTGTGTCTTCTAGAGCTACTCCTACTGCCAGATTGGCCCCTAGATAGGAAAAATACAACCACAAGTGCTTACAAAGAAATTTTAGGATTGTCTTGGAGAAATATTTATAAATCACTGGACTTGTTACTTTCCAAGTCAGTGTGACCTGGGACAACTCGAAATCAAGGTCACGTTGAACCTTACTTGATCCAGTCAAGTCCTTAGCCTTCTGGGGTCTCAGTTTCCTCATCTGTACAATGAAGGGCTGGACCAGATGGCTTATATGGTCATTTCCAGTTCTCCATAAAAGAAGAGTATTCAAGGAATAGAAGAGAAGCAATATGTTGGAGCAGCATACATTACCACAATTCTGAATGTTGCTTAAGTGACATTTCCCTTAGATTAGGTCAAAGGCCTGTAAGTGAGAAAAGATCGAGTCAGAACTGTTTGAATGCTTACCACTGTTTGAATATCACCAGCTGTGTGATCTCTGTCAAGTCATTGCATTTCTCTGAGACTCAGTAACCTCATCTGTAAACTTGAGAAAATAAAATGCTTCTACCTGCAGAGTTATAGCGAGGATCAGAGAGGACACTGCGTATTGAAAATACTTACTTTGCAAATGCCAGTGCTAATTAAATGTAAGGTATCTAATTCTTTTTCAAACAAATAATATTGATTTGTATCGTTTGAAAGTGAGAATAATGTCCGAATGTACTCTATGCTGCCCCCAAATCCTTCCCTGTAACAAAGAAATGCTAAAACAAAGCTCAAAATTCGACTCTGTTTTGCGTTCTTCACCCATAAGACCTCCTGTTGAGAGGGAAGGGGGAGAGTTTCTGTACAGCATTGACCATGTACCAGGCATTGTGCTAAGTGCCTAAGCACTGAGAAGAGCAAAAAAGGATATTTCTCACTTTTTCTCAAGGGACCAAGACTGGACATAACATTTTCATCCGAGTTGGGCAACAAGCTCCTCTTAATGAGACACAGGGTATGGGCAGGATTATTAATATATAGTTTACTCAACAGAGCTATTGGAGGCTTGTTTCTAATGCCAGAACATTTTTAGTTCAAGTATGATGTTGGGATAAGATGAGACCCAAGTCGTTGAACATTTAACAAAAGGAAGCTTACTTTGTCCTGACAAAACAAGGATATGTAGCAAGGATTCAGAGGCATTTAGCTTCTCTGGAAGGTGTTTCCTTCTCTCCCTCCCCATATGGAAATATATCTGATCAGTAAGGCACCAGATCCAATGTACCTAGACTCTGTGTGGACAGGACTTTTATGTTCTTTAATGACCAAAAAGCTATGTGAGAAAAGTCAAGGCCAGTCAGATTTGGGGCACAGTTTAGCTTTATTTTATATAAAGCCACCCCCCCCACCCCTCCCACCCCCCCCACTCCTCCCACCCCCTCCCACCCCCTCCCACCCCCACCACTATCCACCGAGCTGTGAGTGGAATGTAAGAAGTTATATCAGGGAAATGCTTGAAATAATAAGCCCTTTCATTTGGTAAATTTATAGGAAGGCCAACGATCAGTCTTCATAGATAGGGGGAATTTTCTTACTGGCAGCTACCTATACCAATGAAATCACAGGGAGGGAAGGTAGAATAGTTTACCTGAAGAAATTCTGAATCCAGAGGAGGCAGGGTGGGCACAGCATTCCAACTCCTCCCATACCAATATGGGTCAGAAATAAAACCTCCAAAGCAAGAGCAGCCTTCCAATCCCATACTAGCTTTAAGATTGATATTTCCAAAGTGGGACAGGGAAGGGCAGTGGAGGCAGTATAGTACAATGGAAAGTACACTGGCTGTGGAATCAAAGGACTTGGGTTCAAATTCTGCCTATCAGATTTACTATGTATGTGATCTCGGGCAAATCACTTAATTTTCCTGGGTCTCCCTTTCTCCATCTATAAAGTGAGTTGGTTGGACTAGATGGCCTTTGAAGTCCCCTCCATCTTTAAAGCTACAATCTCATGATTATAAACAGATATGTTACCAGGGAATGTATATGGCAGACCTGGTCAGAAGAAGGAACCCATGGTGGTCTGGAACTCTAGATGCCTCTCACTCTATGTTCTAGGATTGCTTAAGATTTTTACAGGGAAGTAATGAGTCTCACTCAGGTGGATCTGATTTGGTTCCTACCCCTGAGGTCACAAGCAAGGAGCTGCCACCACCATTTAGCAAGGACATGGTATTTCCAGCTTTGGAACATTCCAGATACATAAGTTTCCAGATATTAGAAATTCTAGACAAAGGGCAAGTCAGTAGGCTGGGAGCACCAGAAAGGAGGAGAATGGCTAGGGAATAGACAGACAGCTTCTTGGCCTAGGAAAGTCTAGGCCTGAAAAACCAGAGCTTTTCCCTGAGTACAACAATCTCATTGTTTCTTTATTTTTATAAATTAGAAAACACCCAGAAAATAAAAAGCTACAGGGCCTTATAGCTAGTAAGCATTCAATAATATTTGTGGAATGAATGAATGAAGGAGGGAATGAAATTTAAAGCCAGTTATTCTAATCTTATTAATTTCTGTCTTCAAACATCCTTGGATTGTATAATTGTCCTAATGAGGGTTCCTTGGTAACAGTTTATTTCCAGCTTGTCTATATGAGAGTACTAAAGCATTGATCATTTGGTCTAATAGCTTTTGTGTATATTGCAGATCGCTGGAGTTAGAGATGGAAATATATGGCAGAACCGACTGTTCTACTTGTAAGCTATTACTCAACATGGGCAGCACATAAGAGTAGCAACCAGCCCATTTGATTAATTTCAAAATTACCCACTTGCTTATGAATGGCTTTTCCAATAGTCTCAGAGCATTTGTCTTGAATGCTTTATTAAGGAGCTGTTCCTTGTCACAAAACAACTGCAAACGCATGTAAATATACTAAGGCTGAATATGTTAGAGAATCATCAATGACTCATTAAAACTATGCAAACAGTTTGAAAATTCACCACATCCTTATAAACTTGACTCAGACTCAAGCCCTAAATCTCTCACCACCATCTCCTACCCCTAACATCCCAAACACAAGTCTCCTTCTAACTCTTCTACATGGGTTGATGATACCACCTTCTTCCCATCTCTGGAGATTTTAAACCAACAAACCATCCCGGATTTTTAACCATAGCCTCCAAGACCAGTTCTTAATTGGACTTTTTGCTTCAGTCTATCTTTTCTCTAATGATATTCTTCATATCACTACCTGCAAAATTTCCAAACTCTAAAAGAGCTTATAGTTAATAATTCCCTCAATTATCTCACTTCCCACTCACTTTTGACTCCCTTGGCTTCTAACATCAGTACTTTAATAAAACTGCTGTCTGCAAGGTTATCAATAAGCTATTTAAGCTTCACTTTCTTCAACAAAGCATTTGTTTTTCTTTACCTCGCACTATACTCCTACTGAAAACAAATAAAACCCTTGAAACATACACATAGTCAAACAAAAATCCAATCACCTTTTCTCAGTCCTCATCTTCACTGGACTTCTCTAGCTTTGGACTTTTGAACACCCCCTTCTTTGCAAATGTCATTGCTTCTCTAACATCTATGAATCCTTTTCAGTCTTCATTGTTAGACATTCACCCTTCCTATTCATTAAACAAAACCTTACCACCTGTGTGTGAACATTTCTTTTTCTTTTTTTCAATTTCACTTGTGAAATCATATAAAACATTTCCGTATTAGCCTAATCACAAAAAGCACGAAAAATAAAGAAAGCAAGAAAATTATACTTTAATTTGCACTCAGAATTTGTCAGTTTCTCTCTTTGAAGGTGAATAGTATTTTTTCATCATGACCCCTTTGTAATCATCTTGGATCATTGTATTGATCAGAGTAGCCACGTCTTTCACATTTGGTCATCATTACAGCATTGCTGTTACTGTATACAGTGATCTCCTGGTTCTTCTCATTTCACTTTACATCAGTTCGTAAAGGTGTTACCACGTTTGTTTTGTTTTTGAAAGCATTCTCCTTGTTGTGTTATAGCACAACAATACTTCATCAAAATCATATGTCACAACTAGTTAAGCCCTTCCCCAACTGATGAGCATCCCCTCAATTTCCAATTTTTTGTTACCACAAAAAGAGCTGCCATAAATATTTTTTGTAGATCCTTTTCTTATTTCTTTATCTCTTTGGGGTACAGACCTAGTAGTGGTATTCCTCGGTTAAAGGATATGCAGAGTTTTATGATCTTTGGGGCATAATTGCAAATTGTTCTCCAAAATAATTGGATCAGTTCACAAGTCCACCAGCAGTTATTAGTCTACCTATTTTCCCTCATTCCCTCTAGCATTTATGATTTCAGTTAGGAGTGAGATGGTACCTCAGAGTTGTTTTAATTTGCATTTCTCTAATCAATATTGATTTAGAGCATTTTTTTTCAAATGACAATAGTTAGCTTTGACTTCTTTTTCTGAAAACTGCCTTATCCTTTGATCATTTATCAATTGGCTAATAGCTCTTATTTTTATAAATTTGACTTATTTCCCTATATATTTGATAAATGAGACCTTTATCAGAGAAATTTTCCCTTAATTTTTTTTTTTACATTGCTTCATTGTCTATGGTAACTTTTTTTGTAACATGGTTTCTCTACTTATCTATTTTATTGTCTATTTTTGCTTTTACTTTGTCTGAGATCATGATTGCTAGCCCTATCTTTTTTTACTTCAGTTGAAGCATAATAGATTCTACTCCAGTCCTTTATTTCAACTCATCTGTATCATTCTATTTCAAGTGTGTCTCTTGCAAACAACATATTCTTGAATTCTAATTTCTAGTCCATTCTGCTATCCACTTCCTTTTTATGGGTGAGTTCATCCCATTCACATTTAGTTATGGGTACTAACTATGTATTTCTTACCATTCTCTTTTCTTCTGTTTATCCTTCTCTCTTTTTATCCTGTCCCTCCTCAAAATTCTGTTTTGTTTCTGACCACTGCCCTCCCTTTTATCATGCCCCTCATATCTCTTATCACCTTCCCTTCCTATTTCACTATTAGATAAGATAGATTTCTATACTCAAGTGGTAGACATTTTTTAAGACTTTATCCCTTTTCCTTTAAGGCCTCCTTTTCTCTCTAAATTCTTTCCCTTGGTGATTTCTTTGGGTTCAGTTATAATTTTTATGCAGACAATGCCCAGAACACTCTCTGTCTCTGTTTCTCTGTCTCTCTGTCTGTCTGTCTGACTCTCTCTCTCTCCCTCCCTCCCTCTCCTGTTCTCTCTCCCTCTCCCTTTCTCTCTTTCCTCTTTCTCTGTCTCTCTTTGTTTCTATGTCTCTGTCTCTTGTCTCTCTCTCCCTCCCCCCTCTCCTTTTCTTTTTCCCTCTCCCTTTTTCTCTCTCCTTCTCTCTTTCTCTCTCTCTGTCTCTTTTTTCTGTCTCTCTATGTTTGTCTGTCTCTGTGTCTCTGTCTCTCTGTCGCTATCTCTCTCTTTCTCTTTCCCTCCCTCTCCCTTTCTCTCTCCATCTTCTCTCTGTCTCTTTCTCCTTCTTCCTTTCTGTCTGTCTGTCTCTGTTTCTATCTCCTCCTCCTCTCTCCCTCTCTCTCTCTCTCTCTCTCTCTCCCTCCATTTCTCTCTTTTCTCTCTCTCCATCTCTCTCTCTCTCTGTCTCTGTCTCTCTTCCTACCTCCCTCTTTGTCTCTCTCTTTTTTCTCTCTCCCCTTCTCTCTATCTCATTCTTTCTCTCTCTTCCTCTTCTTTTCTCTCTCTCCCTTTCTGTCTGTCTGTTTCTATCTCTTTCTCTCTCTGTCTCTGTCTCTCTTATCTATCTATTTATCTATCTATCTATCTATCTATCTATCTATCTATCTATCTATCATCTTTATTTAGGAATTGTCTGGCATCAGACTATGAATGGCCACTGCATTTCCAGTGTCTAAGTGAGTTGAAGAGATCCTGTCTTTAAAAAAATATTCTTTTCTTAAAATATTAACTTGACAAGCATTAACTAATATGAACATTTCCATATATAATAAGGAAAATAAAAGGGATTACATATAAAATTGTGACTGTCCAATATATGCACTTTTATTTTAAGTATATATTAAATTTAATGATATGCCATCCCTGCCCTGCTTATGTGTGTACCCATCTGAATATCCTTCTGCTCCTTTATTTATATTTTTAAATGTTTTATTAATACTCTTTTCATTAATTTTTGCATCACTATCACTCTCCACTCAATCGTTAAAAATAAAATCCCTCCTTTGTAATAACTAGCTAGTCAAACAAAACGAATTCATACAGTGCTTATGTATGAGAATATATGTCTGCACTTATTTTCCAACACCTTTCTCCCAAGGGGTAGCAAGTATGCCACGTGATCAGTCTTCCCATCGTAATGTGTCATTGCATAGATCACAGTTCTGAAGTCTTTCAAATTTGCTTTTGCTGACAATATTATAATAATTGCCGTCAGTGTTCCCCTGGTCCTTCTCACTTCTGTACCAGTTTATAGAAGTCTTCCCAGGTTATTTTTATGTGTTCCTTTCATTATTTCTCATATAGCAATAATATGTGATTAGATTACTATGCTATGATTTCTTCAGCTATTCCCAAAATTGATAGCTATCCACTTTACTTCCAGTCCTTTGTTGTTAGTCATTTCAGTTGTGCCTGACTGTTTATAACCCCATTTGGGGTTTTCTTGATAAAGATGCGAGAATGGTTTACCATTTCCTTCTCCAGCTCATTTTACAGATGAGAAACTGAGGCAAACAGGGGGAAGTGACTTGCCTAAGGTCACACAGATAGTAAGACCAGATTTGTTCTCAGGAAGATGAGTCTTCCTGACTTCAGGCCGAGCACTCTATCCCCTGTTCCACTTAGCTGCCCCATAGTTCCTTGATAGAACAAAAAGTGCTGTTATAAATATTGTATGCCTTTGCTTTACCTCTGTCTTTGATCTCTTTGGGATAAATATCTTGTATTTATATTGGTGAATCAAAGGGTTTATGTGTTTAATTTAGTCACTCTGTAATACAAAGTTCCAAATTGCTTTCTAGAGGGTTAGTTCAATCAATAACAGATAGCGAGGCTGTCTTCTTAGACCCCCACCACCAATTGTTTTTACTGTGATCATTGACATTCTGATGTGTATGAAGTGGAACTACAGAGTGGTTTAAATTTGCATATCTCTTATTAGTAATAATTATGAGCATTTTAAAGTATGGTTGTGGAGAGTTTGCATTTCTTTTTCTGAAAACTCTCTGTATATATTCTTTGACCATTTATCTATTGATGCATGACCCATTTTTGCACATTCAGATCAATTCCTATATATCTTGGATATCCAATCCTTATTAAAGAAATTTGCTATGAAGGTTTCCCTCCAGTTCATAGTTTCCTTTCTGAATCTTAATAACATCGATGTTATTTGTGCAAAAACATTTTTAATATAATCAAAATTATCACATTTTAATCATTTCTAATCTTTTTTTAGTCAAGAACTCTCCCCCTCTCCAGAATGGTGAGTATTATCTCCTCACCTTCTATAAATTGTTTGCGACATTACCTTTTACCCAGTCAGAACTTATTGCAACATACTGTGTTTGATAATGTTAGTCTAAGTTTAATTTCTCCCAGATTGTTTTGCATTTTCCAGCAGTTTTTGATGAGTAGTGAGTCTTTATATCTTATACTTTATAACTCCCACATTGAATTCTCCCTTCTAGTAGTTGGTATCGTTGGGTTTACTGAACCCTATGCTACTCTGTTTGTATCCCTAATCTGTTCCATTGATAAACTTTTCTATTTTTTTTAATCCACTAGAAAATAGTTTTGATGATTGCTGCTTTGTAGTATAGTTTAAGATATGGCACTGTTAGGTTCCCTTCCTTTCTGCTTTTTCTCCCCCTTTATTTCCCTTGAGATCTTTATCTTTTGTTTCTCCAGATGAATTTTGTTATTATTTTGTGTTTTTTCTATAAAGTAATCTTTTGGATATGAACAGGCGGTTTTCAAAGGAAGAAACCCCAGCTATCAATAGCCAAGTGAAAACATGCTATAAATCGCTAATTTTTAGAAAAATGCAAATGAAAGCAACTATGAGGTTCTATCTCACACCTTGGCACAGATGATTTTAAAAAAATGAAAAATGACAAATGTTAGAGAGCCTACTAATGCATTATTGGTGGAGTTGTTAATTGATAAAGCCATTATGAAAAGCAATTTGGAACTATGCCCCTAAAACTCACTAAGCTGTTCATACTTTTTAACCCAGCGATAGCACCACTAGGTCTATATCCTCAAAGAGATTCAGTTTTAAAGGGAACCATAGATACAAAAAATACTTATAGCAGCTCTTTTATGAGAGCAAGTAATTAGAAACTAAGAGAATGTGCATCACAAATATAAATTCTATATAATATATTTATATATTCACATATTTACATATTATTCATGTTACAAATAATCATCTTAATAAGGGATCAACCAGAAAGTTTTTATTTTTTATAGCTATTTTGTGTTAAAAATTTTTAACCCTTTATGTTGCATTTTGTTGGTAATAAGTAGGAAGGTTGATGCTTTCTGTGTGTTTATTTTATATTCTGATACATTGTTGAAGTTATCATTCAAATTACTTTAGTTGAATCTCTAGGCTATTCTAAATTATATGCAATATTTTGTTTTATTCTTTTCTATGTTTCTTT
>JAQQSU010013892.1:0-11552 GCA_028627135.1 Pseudochirops cupreus | reverse complement strand
TGTCTGAATACAGATTGAAGCATACTTTTTTAAAACTTTCTTTATTTTTTTTGAGTTTTTGGTCTGTGTTTTCTTTCACAACATGACTAATATGGAAATGTTTTGCATGACTACACATGTAAAAACTATATAAATTGCTTGCCTTCTCAATGTGGGGGGGCGAGGGAGAAAGAGGGAGAATTTGGAACTTAAAGTTTTAAAAATGAATGTTGAAAATTATTTTTGCATGTAACTGGTGAAAAATAAAATACTAAATAAAAAATTTAAAATATACCAAAAAAAAAAAAAAAAGAATTGTAGCTATTCTCTGAACCTATGCTAATAGAATAGATTTTGGGAGAAACTTCTCATGAGTCTGAATCCAAGCCAGAAGCTAAAACAAAAACTAAAGAATTAAAACTCACATGGAGGAAAGGAACCTAGAAGAACTTGAAGAGAAGCCTACTTTTCTATAGAACTTGTTTACCACATGAGTCACCTAAGTAAAAGTTGAAATTACATAGGAAGTTAACCTCATATGCTTGAATAGCATCCAAGAAAATGGTTTAGCAGGAAACCAAAGCTAGGATGAAGAGAATCAGGTAATCACATAATAATTTGTTACCTAAACAGTATCCAACTCTTTGTCGGCAATTTGCCACATGACAATGATGAAAGTAAATACTACGTTGCCAAAATTCTTCTTGAGTTTTGGAAATGTAATGGATCTTTGCCTAAATACCAAAGTAGCTGGTGGAAAGCTATTAATTTTTGTACTGGTGGGTTTTGTTGATTGAGCCAGTTGAGGGACTCTTAGCTACAAAACCAATTATGTTTTGTAGAGAGTTATGCTTGAAAGTAAAAGGGATAAAAATATGAGCTTCAAGAAAGCAAGAGACCAGTAGTAGAGGTAAGATCTGATTTAATGATGAAGATTCTTGTGGTCCTCAAAAAATAGTGAGTGGTAGAATGATGCATGACTATTACAGAGGAGAACCTCTTCCAGAGGAGCTCGGTAAATGGAAGCTCATTTTACATCTTAATATCACTGCAACCCAAACCAAGAGGCAAACTGTCTTGGAGGTAGTACATTATTCATTGTATTCACATTCTTGTTGATTTTTTAGGCTTCGGAATTTAAAGAAGTAATTATTCAGGATGTTAGTATTAAGTCTTCATTTAGGCATCTGTCTTTTGGATGTGTTCCCTTTATTAATTGCTCTTTTTATTATGTTATGGTCACTGAAGGATGAATTTAAAATTCTCGTTCTTTTACATTCATTTTAAATTGCTTTAGGTTGACTTTATTCTTTTTATAGAAATCAGAGCTAGAGGTTTAATGATTTTGTTAATTGTTTCAAAGAATGACTTTTAGTTTTGCTTATTATTCCTATTGTGTTTCTATTCTTTTCTATTATTCTGTTGTCTATTTCTATTCTATTTTATTTATTTGTCCCTTAATATAAACAACTTTTCCTTCTGGGCTTATTTTGGCTTTGTTAATTTGTTGATTCTAAATGACGTACTTAGTTCATTTAACACCTCCTCTATTTCATTAATGCACATTTTAAGAGATACAATTATTACTCAGAAGTCTGCTTTAATTGAAACCCTTGATGTTGATGTATACCTTACTGATTTATCATTCTCTTTTTTTATAATTGTTAATCTTTTTTCTTTTTGAAAAATGCTGTGAGATTCTAAGAAATATGTGTTCTCCTGTGTAATAGTACAAAATGATACAAAAAGGGAGAAGCTGGAAGTCTGCATGGCAGTAGCAGTAAGGACAGAGTGCTGGGCAGTCATTGGTGAGGGAAGGTACAGTTGTGTTGGAGATATTTTCTTTTGGGGGGCAGAGCCAAGATGGCAGCATGGGAGCAGCAAAGTATTGCAGCTCCCACGTAGCCACTTCAAAACACCCATAAAATATGACTCTAAACAAATTCTAGAACTCTAAAACACACACAAATATACTTTCTGCTAAAGGCAGCTTGGCTAGGAGGCACCATCTCAGGGCTGGAAGCCGAAATCAGCCCAGCCTGAAACGGCGCCTTGGCCCTGGGGGCAGCTGGACAAGCTGAGCTGCAGCTGGAGCAACAGAAGAGTGGATCTGTAGCAGCTGTGGCAGTCTCCAGAATAATCAAGCCATAAAGAAAAAAAAAAGTTGTGTTGGAGATATTTTCTTTGATTGGCTATTATGGGGAAGATAGGATCAGATCCATCTTCCTTCCCTCAGATTGGCTGGCGATGCACACCCCACTCTCCACCCAACATAGACATCCCATCCACCACTTTGGAGAATACTTCTATTTTATCTATGTCCTCCTATTTTTCTAACTCTCCACACATCTGACCTCTCCTAAACCTATTCTCCATCTTTACTTCAACTTTCTGTCACTCCAACTCCTCCTGCTCTGCTCAAACTTCACTTTTCTTCCTTTTCAAAATCTTAACTCTATAGTTAAGTAGTTCAACTATTCTTCACCCTTGAGTTCCTTGGACTATCATCCTATGCCCTGCTCACACCTCTTTAAAATCAAGTCCTTGATCGTTCCCATTGCCTGCTATCTTCACTCTAACCCAAGTGTTGTTAAATGCAAATAAGGGAAATCCCATAATCCCGTTGGGGGTTCAAATTTTTATTATGTAATTTATAGTTGGGCTCCCCATTGCTACACTCAAATCCCTATTTCTTCTCTGATTGATTTTTTATCACGTTCCCCTGTGAGGAATGATTCATTTGGATCCCTACTCTATTCCAATCAGTACTAATCAGTTGGATATTTTACATAAATGATATAGAGATAATTAAATGACAGGTTCTTATGGCAGGCCTCAAGCTTTAATCCGTCATTCACTACTTGTTTACCAGTTATGAAGCTCACTTGTGCAACCACAAGAATGCTGACAAAGATAATCTCCATCCTGTTTTGCTCAAACTCCAAGTGCAAATCTAGTGTGAATGGGATGCCTGATTCTTTGGAAAGTTCCCCAACTTATTTTTGTACCTCCAGACCACCCTCTTCTGGCCAACAAGAGCAGGTGACCATCTTATGACCACTTAGTCAGCAGAGATGACTCTTGCCTTGCCCATCTTATGACCACTTAGTCAGCAGGGATGTCTATTAATAACATAATAATTAATGGTTATTAAGCAATAATAATTGGTGGTGATAGTAGCTATTTCATTAGAATTTACGAATCTCTTTTTTCTGTCTGAATTATATAAATTTGGTCTTGTATAGGAAAGATTTTATGGATCTCAACTGCTACATCTATTACCAAAAAAAGCAAAAAGAATCCTATTGCAAATTATGTAGAAGAAAATGAAGATGCTGTTCCCTCTTTGATTCCCTCACCTTCAGAACCAAATGGATAGGCGGGATCAACTCATGATCAAGATTTAAATGATGGCTCTGCTAAGCAACCTGGTAGTGACCCTAGTGATTATAAAATAATGTCATCTCTTGGTATGCCTATGTCTCTATGTGGAAGATATTGACATTCATGGCACTTCAAGGGAAATCCTGATTCAAAATCAAACTAAAGCCACAACTCTTTATCCATCAAGTTCTAAGACAGGTATAATTTTATTGTCAACTTCACACACATGATAATTTATAGCACTACAATAACTTACCATGCAAATGAAAATTGACAGTTCTACTAATAGTCCTTTAAATACTAAAAATACCATGAAGTTCTTTATAAGAAATGTTTTTTCTGCATTTTCTAACCAAAAACAGATTGTGAATTGCAAAGATAGAAACTTGGCTGTGAACTGAGAGATTTTTAGGACTATTTTGCCATTTTGTTCACGTACTTGTATGTAAGATTGTGACCTCTGCCTTCCGGGTGGTACAAACTTATCTCTGATTTCTGCTGTATGTACCAAGCTGGACCTCCCTCCTGTCATTCCTATCTGAGCTTCTACTTCTATATCAGGCAAACCACTCCCTCACCTCCTTCTCTTACTTGTCACTTCACTTCTTCCTCTGAAATTTCCAACAGCAAGTTATTTGAGAGTAGAAAATTATTCTTCTATTTAAGATCAATTATCACCATGTGAACAGTAACAAATGAGAATTAGTAACATAATAACAAATGGTTCATTATTATAATCATAAATCTGCATTTGAAGAAAATTTTATTATTTTTAGTTTTCATATATAATATTATATATGCTTTATTGTATTTTGTGTATTTAAAAAATACATATAAGCAGATAAATCAACAGAATCTAGTAAATGAGTTCCAACAGCTATGAATAAATACTGTAAAACAAAGGAAAATTATCTAATACTTGATGAGACAAAGGATCCTGTGGAAGATGAGGAGAAAATGGAACTTTGCTTGCTCTTCTGAGTGGTTCAAAAGAGAAATAAGAATTATGAGAGTAAAATAAATAAAAGTTTAAAAAAAATAAACATAAAAAAAAGAATTATGAGAGTAGAATGTATGGCTTACACAGCAAAAATTACGGACAGAACAGAAAAATGGGGACCAAAAACATAGAACAATAGATTGGGAATGCAAATGCATAGAAGTAAAGGACAATCTAGAAGAAGAGATGCAAAAAATAATAACATTAAAAGAAAATATGCTCGCTCTGCAAGCAAAACATACTGATTTTGAAAAACAGGATAAGTAGAAACATTTAAGGACTCTAGGGCTCTTAGAAGAATAAAACAAGAAAAAAAAAACCTTAACATCATAATGGAAGAAATAATAGAAAAGAACTACCCCCAACTTCTGAACATAGAAAATGGAATACCAATTGAAAGAATTCACAAATCACTTCCAGGAAAAAAAAAAATCAAGGTTACAAACTCCAAGACACATGATGGCTAAATTTAGTAATTCACTTTAGAAACAAGTTCTGCAAGCCATTAGGAAAAAGACCTTCAAATACAAAGGGAAGAAAGGTAAATAACAGAAAACTATTCTGCACTAGAAAAAGGAGGAGCTAGAGTGTATTTACCCTGAACGATGTTGCCCCTATGACCCTGAAAGAATGGATGTTATCATGTGGTGTTGGTCTATCTCACCTGTTAATGTGAGATCTGCTTGGAGGGAGCAGGTCAAACTCAACAAGAGAGTGGAAGTGTCTCACATGCCTAGGAGTTAGATGAAAATTTCATTAGATAAGACCAGACCACATGCATCCCATTTGTCTTGTAACACAATTCCTGGAAAGAGAGAACAGCATGAAGGTTTATTTTATTTGCTTAAAGGATCTGATGTTTGACCATTGCAGGGATAGAAAGTATGAACAGGTCAGCAGAATAGCACTGTGAAAAATAAGCGATAGTATCAGAGACCCAACCCAGGTGGGAAATACCTGTTATCTTTAACAAGAGGATCATGATGGACATTTTAAAATTACTCCTTTTTATTAATGAACCCTCAGTGGTTGTGGTAACCATGTATCCTAGCAATTATGTGTCCTGGTGGAATCTTATAATTGGGGAAAATTTTAGAAAATGGCAACAAGCTGCTTTCATGGGTTCCTTCTGGCAGCCTTTACCCAGACAGCCATAAAGTCTATTTCCAAATGTGGTTCATGGATGGCTTTCTAGTCACATGTGATGTTGATGATCTGTTCTCTAACAACTGTGGCTGACCTGATGAACAGAATCTGGGTCATCAATGAGACTCAAAACGTTTTCACCAATTATATCCTCTACCAGAAACTTGGAATCCTTTACATTATCCCAAATAGTATCTGTCAGGGTAAAAGTCACCCTAACAATTGATATAAATACCAAATACGTAGTTTTTAAAATTCCAAGGATAAATTGCCAATAACTATACTGGCTCTATATATGTATTTACTTTAACCAATGGCATTTTTTGCTGGAGGTCTGTGATCCCACAAAGAGACCCTACTATTACCTGTTGGATTTAAATGCAACTACATCTAAGGGATACTGGTTGAGAACTGGACTTTTTGTACCAGACTGGCCAGCCTCATGTGTCCTGAGAAATTGTTCAGGGAACTGGTAAAGAGTCCAGATACCAACATCATTCACACTATTGGCAACTGTGCAGTGAATATGCCCTAGTGCATACAAACATTACAACATGAACCTGATGATTAAACTATTCCTTGCTCTCCTAATCTATTTATGTATCACCCTTTACATCTAAATCATGTACTCATTTTGACCTTATCTTGGTTTACAGTATAAGATGTTGGTCTATACCTAGTTTCTGCCATACTCTTTTCCAGTTTTCGTCAAATGGTGAGTTTTTGTCCCAAAACTTGAGTCTTTGGGTTTACCAAACATCAGATACATGTTTTTAAAAGAGGGTGAAAGCCTAGATGGCAAGTTATTCTTGTTGTTTAGTCATGTCTGACTCTTCGTGATCCCATTTGAGGTTTTCTTGGCAAAGATACAGGAGTGGTTTGTCTTTTTACAAATGAAGAACTGAGGCAAATAGGATTAAGCCCAGGATCACATACCTACTCAGTGCCTGAGGCCACATCTGAACTCAGGAAGATGACTCTTGCTGACTTCAGGCTCTGCCTTCTAACCTCTGGGCCACCCAGCTGCCCAGGTGAGGTAGCCAGCCGGCCACCCCTAAAATCAAGAATTATCTGGTTAAACAATGGGTGGGCTCCTGTGACCACTGAGTTTGCCACTGCCCAGTTTTCAAGTGGAACAATTAAGACCCCTATCGACAATGACAGAGGAAAATATGGGCACTAGTGTTATTCACTCACTGGGTGCTAATGTGAAATATCTTCTATCCAGGAAAGATTTTGAAAAGATGACGCACTATGCATAGTTGCTTCAGAGACATCTATCCTTTGCCTTAAAGTGTGGACACAGAAAAGAAGCTATGAGACTTTTTCACCTAAAGCAGACACCTCCATGCTACTGATCCAGACCCCTATAGAGAACTTCTGGAGTATGGGAGAGTGGCATCCAAGATATTTTCAATAGTATGAAGAGATGCTGCAGGCGAACCAAGGGCTGTATCTGAGCCAATGGCAAAAGTAGGAGGATTTCTTTTACCAGACTGAGCAGAGATCTTCAGTGTACTGCAGGCTATTATCTGGGGTTCTAATGTACCTGATCTTGTGTACTCTGCCATCCAGACTAGCTCAGCCAAATGACTGCCTTAAAAACTGGCATAATTTTATGAAGCCCATAGCAGAAGTAAACATTTCAGCTTTTGTCATTGGGTACTCTATTAGCAGGGCATGATTGGGTCATATGAAATGAATGTTACTCTGCATGACATCAGTGGTGAATCTCTGCCAGCCAATGTCCTTCATAACCTCTGTGAAGAAGAGCTGGCTGCTGATCAACCCCCAAGCAACCTTGGAAAAAACTCAAGAGAAAAGCTTGGCCCACACTATGAAGTTTCATTTCAGCCTCTTTAAAAAGAGGGAAAAGAGTGTGCCCCTAGCTGTGCCCTTCACATTCTAACACATTTCATGCACCAGTATATGTTTCTTCATGTTTTATGCACTTTCTGAATCAATGCCCAGGCTCAAAATCAGGCTTCAAGGGGATAAGGAGCATCTACTTCCTTCCAAACAAAATACAGTACTACAAAATTAATGTCATAATGTTTGAAGTTGAGCAAGTTTTTATGATAATCCTCACTGAGGGCATCATTGGCTGCCACCCCCAGAGCAACCATCTTGGGTGGCTGACCTAGGACTAGATTCTGAGGACAGATATAGCTGCCTCTTTGGACACTGAACACTTTTATCCCCACATGGTCCACTGGGTACTTGGCATTGGAGGTAGAAAAGGTCTAGGTATGACCTAAATTAGCCTCCTAACAAGACGAGAAGCTAGAAGGATGGACAGGTTAAACCATCAGGATGGGACAGCAGTCCTCAGGCAGAAAGCATCCTTGGTCCTCATCAGCTTGATTTTCACATGTATACTGTTTATAATAGTTTGTTTCTTTGAAAGACAAGTTGATGTGGAGATAGGCAAATTCACATGTAATGGGACTTTGCTGACCACTATATCCAAAGGCTCCCAAAATAATATCAATAGAATCTCCCTGGTAATGAGGCAGTAGATCCCTCTCAGAGCTCTGATATATATCCACCAGAGGTAGGTCATTGTGGTTCCCTAGGACCCAGCATTCAGATCCTGTTTTAAAGTCAGTAGACTTTAAGGATTTCGAGCCAAGATAGTTGCCTGAATGAGAGATAGACCATCTAGTACCCAAATAGCTACTTCAAAAATCTGCAAAATCTGGGGTGGCTAGGTGGTGCAATGAATAGAGCACTAGCACGGGAGTCAGGAGGACCTGAGTTCAAATCTGGCCTCAGACACTTAACACTTACTTACTTAACACTTACTAGCCACGTAACCTTGGGCAAGTCACTTAACCCCAATTGCCCTGCCTTCCCCCTCCAAAAAAGCAAAAAAAAAAAAAAACCAAAAACATTGTAAAATTTGTACCAGACCAAATAATGATCAAAAAATCTATTAAAAATTAAATTAAAATTATAGTAAGTGATTTCTTCCACCTCAGAACTGCATAAGAAGTCCAAGAGCAAGATAAAAGGGGACTGAAAGCAATGCCAGCCCAAGAGTAGGATGGTATATGACCCTAGTAAAGTAACTTCAATTCTTAGCCCTAGTTTCTTTATCTGTAAAACAAGGAGGTTGGATTTGATGGTCTCCAAGGGCTCTTACTGTTCTAAATCTATGATCCTATCGTGTATGATTCCACCACCCTGTCTAGGCAAATAAGAAGAAATTACTAATTATTTATCACATGCCAAACTCCTTATTTCTACACAATATTTAGAAAAGTACAAAGAGCATATTTAATGAGAATGTAAGCAAAGAGACTTCTCACCAAGAAGACCATCTGAACTTGAAGGTAGACTGACTAGCTCCTACATACCTACTCCAGCAAACCCTTAAAGTTCATATCAGTTAGAATAAACAAAAATCCGATGAGAAACTACAGGAACTTCTTTCAACCCAGAACTGTACAAGAGCGAAGCCAAAAACCCAAAAGCAACAGGAAATGGGGCTAACAGCTAAGCCAGAGACAGTGGGAAGTCCTAGTATAACCACAAGCAGGCCATGGACATTTGTAGAATATAAAACCCTGTGTTCAGAGACAACAAGAAAAGAGGAATCCTTCAAGAAGGGTCCAGGGTGGCCAACAAACCACAGGATGGGACCTTGGAAGTATCTGGACATAATAACAGTCCCAGTAGTGATAGACATGCAATACCACAGCACACAAACCAACATTCCCCAGACCCAAGGACTTTGAGGTCCAAAGCACCCTATACAGAGGTTTCAGAGAGGGCCTGGAAGACCCAGCACTATAAACCTTAGTGATCCAGGGGAACCTAAGCCTTGGAGGTAGAGGATGATGCAGAAACTCAAAGGACCCAAAATGAGAAACAGCAGGAACAACTTTTTCATCCAAAAGTACAGCAGAGGATGAAGATAAGCCCTGGCAAAAAGCCAGAATTCAGCAACTGGAGAGATGAGTAAATAAACCACTGGTGAATATAAAAAATTTTTTTTCACAAATAAAAATATTTCTTCCAAAAAAGTAGAGAGTAACTTCTTGAGAACTCAATTGAGAACAATGTCCCTCACTGAGAATTGAGAACTCTTGAAAACTTCAGGCAGAGACTTAAAGGAGGGGGAAAGGACTTTTCAGACAGCATATTTGAACCTGGAAGAAATAAAAGCTGTTGTGGAAAAAAACATTAGAAGGAGACTAAATAGCTCAGAAGAAAAATTGGTAAACTTTACTCAAGTAATGAATACCTTGCAAACTAGAAAAGACTGAACAGAAATCAATGACTCTACAAGAAAGCAAGAAATAGTGGAATAAAATAAAATGATTAAACAAAAACCAGAGACAGCTAGGTGGCACAATGAATAGAGCACTAGCCCAGGAGTCAGGAGGACCTGAGTTCAAATACAACCTCAGATACTTAACACTTACCAGCCATGTGACCTTGGGGAAGTCACTTAACCCCAACTCCCCCTCCAAAAAAAAGTGAAAGAAAAAAAACAGAAGAAAATGTAAGATACTTGATATAAAAGGCAACTGTTCTAGGCAGGAGGCAGGGAAAAAAGGTCAATGAGAGATCATTTAAGGACTACTGGAGTCCTGTAAAACCAAAATAAATTTAAAAATAGTTTGGACACATTATTTCAGGAATTCAGAACTCCCACATCAAATAAAAAATACTTCAAGCACCCAGAAATAAACGGTTCATGTACTAAGGGACCAGAGTTTGGTTCACACAAGACCTGGTAAATAAATAAAAGGAGATCTTGGAATATAATATTCCAAAAGACAAAAGAGATAGGCTTAAAACTAAGAAGAATTTGCCCTGAAAAGCTAAGTATAATCAGACACTGGGAAAATGTTCCTTCATTGGAAAAGAAGACTTTTGACGATTTCTGATTAGAAAGTCAGAGCTAAGTAGGAATTTTGAAATATAAACACAAAGATTAAGAAAAACCTAGAAAGGTATTTCCTTGAACAAGGAAGATCACAGTATTCTTTGCCCTAATAGATTGTCAGCAAGAGTATCTATGGTCAAAATGTGGTGTGAAATGAAGGAGAAGATGAATTCAGGAAAACGTCTGTATTTTTTCAGTAAACTAGGAGGTTAGGTCCTTTGTTCAAAATGATAGGAAAGGAGGTGACCTGGAGGGTAGTTAGTCTTCAAGGCGGCAGAGGGATGGGGGTGCGGCAACTCTCTCCTTCTCCAATTTCCATGTGCTGTAAACTCTTCTCTGAACTCCAGGGCAAGGAAGTACCATCTTTTTTTTTTAAACCTTTTTATGTCCTCAATATTTAGCAGAGTGCCACATACAGGAAATGCTTAATAAATGCTTGTTGACTAACTCCTAAATCTATGGTGCATGCTGGGATTCCTGGGATCTTCTGTCCTGGATTTTAGGCTCCAGCCTAAAAATAATTACAGAATTTTTCTGTAGAGAGAAATATTAAATGAGGATCATCATAATATAGACTGTAGGGGGTTGTTTACCTTAGTAATGAACAGTATAAATTGAACTACAAAATACAGTCAGTGGACAGTCATGAGAATCTTCAGCTCAACAACGTATATACATCTGTCAGAGTTCTATATGATAAAAATATGATTCTTAATCGTGAACATGCAAAAAACCCGAATGTTAAAAACTGTCGTTACATGGAATTGAAGTTCAGGGTTAGAGATGGTTTAGAAGCCCCTTCAGAGCACAGCCTGACCATACTTCAAAGTGCTGTGATACTCTGGTTGGGAATAGTGATTTAGGTCATATGGCAAGCTCACTCCTCGCTTCTTTTTAACCAATTATAACTGATAGAACAAGTCATTTCAGTTTTTAAAATATATTTTCAGATAATGAATTTAAAGTACTTTATCTAGGCAGACAAAGAACAAGAAGGCAGTCTTGGAGTGAGAGCTGACCTTGGAGGCAGGACGATCTGGGTTCAAATCCCATCTCTTGTATTACACTCCCCACATTCCCACAAGTCACTTAACCTCTTGTAGCCTCCAGGAAACTCTTTGTTGTTGTTTCTTTCTTTCTTTCTTT
>JAQQSU010013891.1:0-11552 GCA_028627135.1 Pseudochirops cupreus | reverse complement strand
GACTATTTTAGCATAAAATATACTTTGAGAAACCAAGAAAGTGACAATGTATAAAAATAGTGCCAGAAATATGAGATATAGCAATGTCAGAAAAAAATAATTCATAGGATAAAAGAAAAAAAGAATTCATAGATGATGGATGGTTTACTGAGAAAACTCTAGAGAATCAACTGATAAAATCATTGAGACAATTGATGTTTTCAATAACTAGCAAGATATAACTTAATTCAAAAAATTCATAACATTTTTACTATATCAATAAAGTTAGGAAGGAGACATTATATAGAAAAATATAAAATGACAAAAAAGGTGAAGAAAGGCAAGGGATAATGTAAAAAGCTGGAACAAAAGAGATTGGACATTGCCATCGATGTGTTGAGTAATCTACAAAGAAAAGTGACTAGGAAATGAGCTCTATATCCAACAGGAACTGGTGGGAAAACAATAGCTTTTTGATGCAAAAATTGACTTGTGTCAATAACTTTTACCCTATACCACAATACAATCATAATTTACCCAAAAAATTCTTTATTTTAAGTCACAACATAAAAAAACTAAATGTGAGCAAAATGGATGCTGACAATTTTCCCAATTAAAGATAACCTGACAAATGAAAGAGGAAATGATAAAATAAATAAAAAGATAATGCAATTTCAAAAACATTAAGTTTTACAAATCAATTACTTCAGCTGGAATCTAAAAAGAAGATAATGGAATAATTATGAAAATTCGTTGCTTGAAATATTTTTTTAAATTTTCATTGACTAGTTTATTTACATTTAGTTTACAAGATTCGGTTCCACAATCCCTTGAGTTCTAATTTTTCTTCCCTCTCTTTTCCCCCCTCCCCCCATGGTGACATCCAATCAAGTATAGGATCTGCAAATACTTTCACATTGTACAATAGTCTGGTTGTATAGAAAGGTCGTAACCAATGAGTGAACAATGGGAAAAATGAAAGAAAACTAAACATGAAAAAGAACTATAGCATGTAGATTGCTTCAGTCTCCATTTAAACTTTGGTCTTTCTAGATCTTTTTCTGAATGTAGATATCTCCTTCCATCCTGAGACTTGTAAAGTTGTCTTAAATCTGTGCGTTGCTGAGAAGAGTCCAGTTTATCAAAGTTGGTTGTCACAGAAAAGATGTGTCTGTGATTGTGTACAAATTTTTCCTGGTTCTGCTCTTCTCATTTAGCATCAGTTTGTGCAGGCTTTTTCAGGTGAATATGAAGACTGTCTCTTCCCTGTTTCTTATAACACAATAGTATTCCATTACATTCATATATCAGAACTTTTTTAGCCATTCTGCAATTCATGGTCATCCCCTTAATTTTCATTTTTTTTTGCCACCACAAAGAGAGCTGCAACAAATATTTTTGCACATATGAGCCTTCCTCCCACTTCTATGATCTCTTTGGGATACAACCCCAGAAGTGGTATTACTGGGTCAAAGGGTATGCAATGATTTATAGCCTTTTGGACATAGTTCCAAATTGCTCTGCAGAATGGTTGTATCAATTCACAGCTCCACTAACAATGCGTTAGTGTTTCAATTTTTCCACATCCTCTGCAGCATTTGTTATTTTCCTGTTTTGTCATCTTAGCCAATCTGACTGGTGAGATGTGCTACCTCAAAGTTGTTTTGATTTGGATTTCTTGAATCAATAATGACTTAGAGCATTTTTTCATAAGCTTATAGATTTCTTTAATTTCTTCCTCTGAAAATTGCCTGTTCATATCCTTTGACAGTTTATCAATTGGGGAATGACTTGCATGAAATATTTCTTGTAAAATTCCTTTCAAAATTTCAATAATCTACATGATTTTTAAAAAATTGTTTATTTTTAATTTTCAACATTCATTTCTACAAGATTTTGAGTTTCAAATTTTCTCCCCAACTTTCCCTACCCCACCCCAAAATAGGAATCCTACTGAATACTCCTTCCCCCAATCTGCTCTGTCTTATATACTTATATCTTATATCCTCTTATATCTTATATCTTCAGTGCCTATATATCTTATTTCCCAGTTGCATGTAAATAAAATTATATATGTGTATATATACATATATATATATATACATATAGATGTATGTGTATATATATATATATATATATATATATATACACACACACATACATATATATGGGAGGAAAAGCAATTCAATGTAGGATATACATGCATAATTATGCAAAACATTTCCATAGTAGACACTGAAAAAGAATGACTATTTCCCTCCATCCTATCCCACCCCTCACTTATTATTTTATTTTCTACCTTAACCATGTCACTTTGAAAAAGTGTGTGTTTCTAAGTACCCACCAAATTTGCTCTCCCTTCTATCACTCTCCTCTTATCTCCTTCCCCCGCTATTTTCCCATAGGGTAAGATACTCAATTTACTGTGTATGTTATTCCCTCCTTAAGCCAAATTCAATGAGAGTAAAGTTGACCCATTCCCTTTTGCCTTCCTGTTCTTCCCCTCCATTGTTAACAGGTCTCTCTTGCCTCTTGTATATGAGGTAATTTATCCTATTCTATCTTTCTCTATCTCCTCTCATTATATTCCACTCTCACCTCTTAATTTTATTTTTTATATATCATTTCTTCCTATTCAACTGATCTCGTGTGCTCTGTCTATGTATACATGTACACACACACACACACACACACACATATATATACACACTCATATATGCATTTATATGCCCATAAACTCTCCTTTCTAGACACATATGTATGTATAAATATATCTACATACATGCACACACACACATATATATATTTACAAATATGTCTACATACACTTATATAATATATATATATACATACATACATACATACACACATACACACACATATTCACTTCAGCTATCATCATGCTGAGAGAAGTCTCAAGAGTTACAATTATTGTTACCATGTAGGAAGGTAAATAGTTTGATTTTAATAAGTTCCTTATGATTTATTTTCCCTGTTTACCTTCTCATGCTTCTCTTGCTTCTTGTATTAGAAAGTCAAATTTTCTATTCAACTCAGGTTTTTTCATCAAGAATGCTTGAAAGTCCTCCATTTCATTGAAAAACCATATTTTCCCCTGAAACATTATGCTGAGTTTTGCTGGGTAGGTGATTCTTGGTTTTAATCATAGCTCCCTTGACCTCCAGAATATCATATTCCAAGCCCTTTGATCCCTTAAGATAGAAGCTGCTAGGTCTTCTGTTATCCTGATTGTGTTTCTCCAACACTCAAATTGTTTCTTGTTGGCTTCTTGTAATATTTTCTCCTTGACCTGAGAACTTTGGAATTTGGCTATATTATTCCTAGGAGTTTTCTTTTTGGGATCTTTTTCAAGAGCTGATAGGTGAATTCTTTCAATCTCCATTTTTCCCTCTGGCTCTAAAATATCAGGGCCATTTTCCCTGAGAATTTCTTGAAGGATAATGTCTAGATTCTCTTTCTGATCATGGCTTTCAGGAAGCCCAATAACTTTTAAATTATCTCTCCTGGATCTATTTTCCAGTTCAGTGGTTTTTCTGATGAGGTATTTGACATTGCCTTCTATTTTTTTTTCATTTGTTTGGATCTGCGTTATAGTTTCTATATTTTTCATAACATCATTAGCTTCCATTTGTTGCAATCTAATTTTGAAGGAGATATTTTCTTCAGTGTGTTTTTGAAATTCGTTTTCCATCTGGCAAATTTGGCTTTTTAAGGCATTATTCTCCTCATTGGCTTTTTGGGCCACTTTTGCCATCTGAGTTTGTTTGCTTTTTAAAGCGTTATTTTCTTCAGTCAGGTTGTTGACTCTCTTTTATAATTTTCTTGCATCCTTCTCATTTCTCTTCCCAGTTTTTCCTCCACATCTCTTTCTTGATTTTTAAAATTCTTTTTGAGCTCCTCCATGGCTTGTAACCAGTTCATATTTTTATTGGAAGCTTTTGATGCAGTTGTGACTTCACTGTCTCCCTCCTGTTCCATGCCTTGATCATTTTTGTCCCTAAAAATAATTCTCTGGTCAGTTTGTGCTTCCTTTGCTGGCTCATATTGCCAGTCACTTACTTGACTTTTGACCTCTTTCCCATGGTAGATCTCTGCTTCCACAGAGAAGAGCTTTGTCCAAAATTGCTGGGCTTTTTGCCAGTGTTGTCAGACTTCTGAGGAGGGCACCCTCCATACAGACACCACACTGACAAGCTGGCATTTCTCACCCCAGGATCACTGTCCAAGAAAGTGACCCAGATCCAAGCAGGTTAAAGCAAGAGCATTACCCTCTAAATAGTCTCTTTGTCCCCCTGCAATCTGTAGGCCAGGAGTTTCTGAGGCAGACATAAGGCAGATACTGCTGCCAACCTGCCTCCACCACCTCTAGTCCCAGGGGAAGGGGCCAGACTGCGACCTTTATTTGCAACAGAGTTCTAACTCACCTTTTACTTTTCTTTTGGATTTTATCGGTTGCTAAGTCTGGAAACCACCACAGTAGCTGGTGATTCACTCTCCTGATGTCTACTCTGGCCATGTTGCCTCCCTGAGGCCAAAATCATTTGCATCACATGGGACTGTGCTCAGCAAACAGCATGCAGCAGTGAACCCTTCCAAGCAGCCTACCAGCCTACTTTCAGCAGGGGATCTGTTTTTCTCTATCACTTTGTGTGTTCTGTAGCTCTAATATTTGTTTAGAAGCATATTTTATAGGTATTTGAGGTGGTTGTACAGGGAGGTCAGGGAATATCCTTCTATTCCTGCCCTCTTGGCTCTGTCCTCAGGAATTTTTTAATATAGGATTGATCACTTCACTAATAGAAAAAAATGAACAAGAAATATTTAAAATCAAGCAGGAAAACTCTGCAGCTCCCACATAATCACCTCAAATACCCATAAAATATGACTCTAAACAAATTTTAGCATTTCAGAACTCACAAAATTAAAGAAAAACACATCTCCCACTGAAGCTGCTCTGCAGACAAGACAAGAAGGGCTCATCACAGCATGCTGGGAGCCAAAACCAGCCAAGCCTGAGAGCCTGGATTGGCCCAGGGGTGGCCAAGACAAGCCACAGCTGGAGCCTTCAGGAAGGTGGATCAGTGGCAGCTGTAGTGATTTCCAGAATTATCAACTCAAAAGAAATAAGGACTAAGTGAATGGTCAGTGGAACTCAGCTAAATTTGGGGGAGAGCATCTGGCTGAATTGTTTCCAGGGCCACTGCTTCCATGTGGCTGCATCAGAAGCTCCCAGCCTGTAGATTTCAGGGGGGGCAAAACAATCATTCAGTGGCTAAGTGCTCTTGCCTTGAGCTGCCTGGATCATGATTATCGTCTTGGGTGGTGGTCCTGAGGTGTGTTTTCAGTGAGCCAAAACAGGTGGAGGCTGCAGCGGCCACCTAATTGCTCCAGCACCTGCAAAACCCTGGGCAATTTGGAACAAAGTCCTCCCCTCTGGAAGCAGAGTTACGCAGAGCTAAAAAGTCAAGTAATTGAGTGGCACCATGAGCAGGTGAAGGAAGCAAACCAAGCTCAGCAATCCAACTTTAGATTCCTTTGTTGGGGACTAAAAAGATCAAAGCATGGAACTGGAGGAAGACAACACAGTCAGAACTCCTGTAACAAAAGTGTCCAAGAAAAATGTAGACTGATTACAATCCATAGAGCAGCTTAAGCAGGATTTTGAAAACCAAATAAGGGAAGTGGAAGAAAAATTGGGGAGAGAAATGAGAATGATGTAAGAAAATCATGAAAAGAAAGTCAGCAACATGACTGAAGAAAATAACACCTTAAAAAATAGATTAACTCAAATGGCAAAAGAGGTCCAAAAAGCTGATGAGGAGAAGAATGCCTTAAAAAGCCAAATTTGCCAGAAAGAAAAACAATCTCAAAAGCTTTGTGAAGAGAATAATGCCTTCAGAATTAGAGTAGAGCAAATAGAAACAAATGACTTTATGAGAAATCAAGATAGTATTAAACAGATCCAAACAAATGAACAAATAGAAGGAAATGTGAAATATCACCTTGAAAAAAACCACTGACCAGGAAAAGAGATCCAAGACAGGCAATTTTAAAATTATTGGACTACCTGAAAGCCATGATCAAAAAAAAAGAACCTAGAAAGCATCCTTCAAGAAATTCTCAAGAAAAATTGCCCCGATATTTTAGAACCACAGGGCAAGATAGAACTTGAAAGAATTCGCTAATTGCCTCTTAAAAAAGATCCCCAAAAGAAAACTCCTAGGAATGTTATAGCCATGTTCTGGAGTTCCCAGATCAAGGAGCAAATATTACAAGCTGCCAAGAAGAAACAATTTTGTGGAAACACAATTAGGATAAAGAATCTAGAAGCTTCTACATTAAGGAATTGAAGGGCCTAGAATATGATATTCCAGAGATTAAGGAATCTAAGATTAAAACCAAGAGTCACCTACACAGCAAAATCAAATATAATGTTCCAGGGGAAAATATGGTCATTCAATGAGGTGGAGAACTTTCAAACATTCTTGCAGAAAAAAAAAGAACTGAAAAAAAATTGACATTCAGATACAAGAAGCATGAGAAGATAAACATGGAAAAGAATTCATATGTACATATGTATGTATGTATATGTATATATATATATATGCATGTGTATTTGTATACATATACATATGTCTATACAGGAGAGTATACTTCTGTGTGTGTATATTTGTGTACATAGACAGAGGGTGCAGGATCAGTTGAATAGGAGGTGATAATATTTTAAAAGGTGAAATTGAGTGGTGGAAGAGCAATAATACGAGAGTAGACAGGGAGAGACAGAATAGGGTTAATCCTCTCATATAGAAGTGGCAAGGAGGAATTGGTACAATGGAGGGGAAGAACAGGAAGGTGAAAGGGAATGGGTCAACCTTACTCTCAATGAATTTGGCTTAGGGAAGGAATGACATGCACTCTAAATTGGGTATCTTGGCCTTCATGAGAGTAGGGGGTAAGGGGACGAGAGGGGGGAAGGAGATGAGAAGGGGGATGATGGAGGGAAGGTCACGTTGGGGGTAGAAGGTTGTTAGAAGTACACACTTTTGTAAAGGGACAGACTCAAAGTAGAGAATAGTACAAGTGTGAGTGGGAAAGGAAGGAGGAAAGTATACAGGTATTGGGGTAGGGAGATCCATCTTGCCCTATTGGAAAGTCAGAGGGATGATGGGGGTGGATATAGGAGAGAGCTCATTGGGGTGAGCGGTATATAGTGGGATCTCTGTTTTGTGGTGGTGGCTAGGGGAAAGACAGGGAGAAAATTTGTAAAACAAAATCTCTTGGAAATGAATAATGTTAACTAAAAATAAACAAAAAAAAAAAGAAAACAAAATAGAAACTCAGAAATTTAGATACCTGATTATTAGAGAAATAAAAATGAAAACACCAGAGATATCACAAATCACTACAATCATGTCTAAAAACAAATGGAAAACTAATTGGAAGGGTTTTGGAAAGACAAGCATGCTAATTCACAGTGAGCTAAGTTGTTAATTGCTTTTACCATTCTGAAAAAACGATTTTCAAAAATAAAAAAATGTAAAGAAAAAATATAAAATATTGCCTTTTTGGATTGAATTTTTGTTTGTATACTTAAGTGGGAAGTATCTATTATATTAAAAATGAAAAATGTCAATCTAATACATTAAAAAACAAAAAGTCAAATAAATTTAAAATACTAAAATCAGATTTTTCACTCTTGTGATTTTTAAATTGTTCTGGTTTCTATGAGATATAGGAACGTTTCAAAATTATGGTTCAAGAAAAGCACAGTAGATAATAGAGAAAAGTAGGCATGAACGTTAAAGAAAAGTAATTGGTCAAACAGATAGTCCAACAGTTTATAAAATTTCATGATTCTAAAATGTATCTCTAGGGATTTCTTCAAAGGATTTTTGATCATAGCAAAGGTGTTGGTGTCTACCCTAATGCATATGCACCATGCCTTGCCATAACAGGTTGGAACATAAATGAACGTTGAAAGATTCCACATATACTCCCTCCCCACTGCCAAAAAAAAAAAAAAAGAAGAAAATTCTCATGGTAGAGTTTGTTTCAAAATAATGAATTCTACAAAAAGTATTGTGATAAGTGGAGAAAGGCATAGTGATATTGCTACTAGTAGTCATAACAAAGAATAATATCAGCTTACAATTGTATAATATTTTACAAGTTTCAAAGCCATAATCAAGATAGTGAAAGTGAGGCATTGCACTATGAAGGGAAATTAGTAAGCTGTATAAGCAATGTTGGATAATTTGTAAACCTCTAAATAGAGAATGGTGAATTTCATTCAGGGACAATAAGCATAAAGCAATTATGATAACATACTTACATAGAACTTTATAAGACCTTTATCTGAGAAACTTGTTTATAAGTTTTCCCCCCCTCAATTTTCTGCTTTCTATCTGATCTTGGCTACATTTGTTTAATTTGCATATTTAAAAAATAATGTAAAAACTTATCCATCATACACCTCACTCTGCTCTCTATTTCTTATTTACTCATAAATTTTTCACCAATCCATAAAGGCTGATGGGTACTATGTTCCATATTCTTCAGATTTTCTAGTACTATCTTTATACCCAGATCATGCATCCATTTTGACCTTATCTTCTTAAATGGTATGAGATATTGGTCTATGCCCAATTTCTGCCAGACTACTTTTCAGTTTATATACAAAGATGTCTGTATCTATGTACATAGACATAGACATACACATAATGGTAACCATTTCTAGAATAGGGGCCTTATAGTATTGCTGCATTACTTGAGATGATACACTGTACTTTGTCATCCCATTTATATGGTGGTAGATGCCAAGATCATCCACTGCATCCTGTAATATTACTAGTTGTCTTGATTTTTTTCTTGCCACTTGACTTCCATGACTAAAATCTTAGAGACTGAAGTTGACAATTCTGCTCAACTCTACTTCACTTGAATTCAATTCACGTGCAAGTAAAGACATCACCCAGGATGTCATTGGTCCTCAAATGAATAATATTATGCTCTGAAGTGCCATTTGTATTACTGGTATTGTTATTACTATATTTTATGTGTCAATAAAGTGGGCTGCTAAGTGGGACAGTAGATAGAGTGACAGCTCTAAAATCAAAAAGACTCATCTTTCTGACTTCACTCTTCCAGCCTCAGATACTTGCTAGTTGTGTTACAAGTAACATAATCCTGTTTACTTTAGTTTCCTCTTCTGAAAATGGTCAGGAGAAGGAAATGGCAAACCACTTGGTTATTTTTTCAAAAGAAAATCCAAATGCGCTTACATCCAAATGTGCTACAAAAAGTTGGACACAAAATGACTGAACAATGTATGTTGATAAAGTAATGGATCCACAGCTTTCAATATGATAGCTCTGTTTAACAGATCTGCTCTCAATCCATCTATTATTTCCCATCATATACTATTCAAGGCTATCTCCTTATACACATCTTCTATAGAGGATCTGTCAAACATCTTTCTTCAGATAAAATTCCAAGGGGAATAATGATTTTTATGTAGTGCATAGTGTTATCATAAGAATCAAATGAGTTAACACATGTGAAGCATTTGCAAAACATTAAGAGTTGTAAAAATGCTAAATTTATTTAAAATTTGCGTTATTGGGGCAGCTAAGTGGTACAATCGGTAGAGTGCTGGGCCCAGAGTTAGAAAGACCTAACTTCAAATCTGGACAAGTTACTTAACCCTGTTTGCCTTAGTTTCCTCATCTCTAAAATGAGCTGAGGAAGGAAATCACAAACTGCTCTAGTACCTTTGTCAAAAAACTCCAAAAGACAGCATAAATTATCAAACATGACTGAAAAAGACTAAACAGTATTTTTATTATTACTATAATTATCTCCATTCCTTTTGCTATGTAACTATTACATCTCCTTTTCCAAGTATATACCTCCCTATTGACATCTTTTTGAAGGAATTGTAAAAAAAAATGGTCAAGTACTTAGATAGATAATACTTCTTTCCATTGTCCTTTGGGTTATCTGAAATTTAGATCTTTTGGATTATTTAATTCTATTATTTAAGGCCACCCAAATTCAAATTAATTATAGTAACTAATCTTCATGCCTCAAAACAGATGATGACACATACACCCTCTTCTTGATATTAAAAAAGGGGAGCATAGAAGTGAAACATTGAATGCGTTGAAATTTTATGACCCAGTCATTTTAGTGATCATCTTAACTGTTTTTCTTTCCTGTGAGGGAGATGGGGGTTAGGGGTGGGGTGAAAAAAAGAGTATTGCCAGATCCCAAATAGTGCCAATTAGGAATCCCATGAAGTAGCCTCAGGAATTTGAATTTACAATACTTGAAATTTTAATTATGTAAAATACAAAGCCCATGAAGTGGTCTCCTTGTTTGATTTTGCGTATTTCCATAGGACTGAGATCAATTAACATATTTTATATAATTATAACTTTGAATAGAGCACATACAAATACATGGGGGCACTTCATGGGATCCATTATGAGTATTAATTGAGGTCTAGTTCTATTAAGGGTGTCTCAGAAATCTTAGTGCAGTTTTAAGCTTTTAAAATTTAATTCAATTCAAACTGCACAAAGGTGTTTGGGATATCCAGTTTAAGAGAAGATTATGATGCAAAACGAAAACGTGTGAATAAAACTTTGTAAAAGTACTAGTTGTTTTAAAAGCTAGTTTTATTTATAAGTGAGCAATTATCAAATTATTAAACATAGTACACAATTTCACCGGAAAAATGCATCCAACTATTTTTCTTCTATTTAATTGATCCAGTTCATTGCCCACCTTCACAGTCTAAGACATACAGTATATCCTGGAAGGTTTGTATCATGAGCTGCTGTCTAACTAGCATATAATAACTGCTAGCATGTAATAGTCTGGATAAGAGACATTTATCATCTGTTTGTTGTTGTGGTTGTTGCTTTTTTCTTTGTAGATCATTAGATTTATCTCTTCGAGTCAACATGGATCTCAACAGCCTGTAAAATATTTTGGATGTAGGCATAAATAATGCTCTGTCATGTCGCCTCTTGTCATTCGTATTTTTTCGTAAATTGTTTACTACAAACATTGATCTGGTTTATTAAAAATATGATTACTACTAGTGGTCTTTTCTATAAAAAATGTTTTAATAATAGGCATTTCTGAGCAACATAATGTTAGAATGTCTTGAAAACCTTCGTCCTACACCTGGCTATGTTGGAAAATGATTTTAAAGTTAGTAGTCTTAGATACTTTGAAAAAACATAGACCCATTATAAAATAGCAGCTTCTGTTTCTGTTAGAAATCAGTGTTAAATCATATCAGGGAAAATGGGGTCATGAAGAAAAGAAGAACTTTGGAAAGAGTAATTTGGGGGAGGCAATTAGAGATAGAGAAGAAGGAATAGAGGAAGAAAGATGCTTCCAGTGACAAAAAAATCTTGAGGCATTTGATAAAGTTAAAAACAAGGATAATATTATATTTTAAATATGTGAACAATATATTTAAACTCCAATACTTAAAAGAAAAATAATAGCAACCCTTACCATCCTATTCCCAAAATGTT
>JAQQSU010013890.1:0-11552 GCA_028627135.1 Pseudochirops cupreus | reverse complement strand
GTTGGGAGATCCATTCTGCCCTACCAAAAAGTGACATAGGAGAGAATAAACTGGGGGAGTGCGGAAACACTGGGATGGCTGTTTTGGAGTGGTGGGCGGGGGAAAGACGGGGAGAAAATATGTAACTCAAAAAAAATTTAATAAAATAAATTTAAAAAAATTAAATAAAATAAAATTATTTTTTCCAATTACCAAACATTTTTCTCCTTCCCACCTTCCCGCATCACTGAAAAGAAAAGAAAAACAAATCCTCTGTAATAAATATTAATCAACAAGCAAAATAAATCCTACATTGACCATTTCCAACAATGTTTGCCTTGTGTTGTATATTTAGTCCATTACTTTGCTGTCAGAAGGTTGATATGTTCATTGGTCTTCTGGAATCATGGATGGTCATTTCATTCATCAGAATTCCCAAGTTTTTCAAAGTTATTCCTTTGATAAAGTTATTATAAGCCAGCCCAGCTCACTTTTTTCTGTTTCAGTTCACATACATCTTCCCAGGTTTCTCAGGAACCATCTCTAATCTTTTTTTCTTTTTTAACAGCACAATAATATTTCATATATTCATGTATCATAACATGTTTCTCTTTTTGTACATTATTATCCATAATACCTTCTAAACATAGAACCACCTTCTAACTGAGGGTGTAGCCCAAGGAATTATCCTATGCTTAATCCTCTTTTTTCTTTATATATTCTTGATATTCTTACCAGATGTCATGGATTCAATGATCATCTCTATGCAGGTGATTCTCAGATCTAGATATATCCAGCTTTAGTCTCTTGAGCTTTAATTCTGCATGACCAGCTAATTTGTTAGACATTTCAAACAGGATGTTCCACTAGTATTTCAAATTCAACATGTCCAAAAGAAAACTAATTATCTTTCCTCCCAAACCTATCATTCTTCTGAACATCCTTATTTCTATTGCAAGTGCAACCATCCTTCTTGTAATTCAGGTTCACAACTTTGGTACCAATCTTGAATCTTCACTCTTACTGTTCTTCACTCCCATATAGCTAATCATGGGCCAGGACTTGTCATTTATATTTTCATAATCTCTCTTGGATTTATAAATTCATTTAACTAACATGGTAGCTCATGACCTCATCAAACTTTATTGCAGTTGACTCTTCATTGATCTTGCTTCATTGTTTTTCCTGCCTCTAGTCTCCCCCTCTTCTAATCTATATTCCATAAATCTATTAAAATGAGTCCCTTAAAGTAAAGGTTTGATCAGGTCACTCTTCTATGCACCAAAGCTTCTATGGCCCCAAAAATAAAATGCAAAGTACTCTATTTGACATTTAAAGCTAGTCGTAGTCTGTCACTAGCCCATTTGTGCAAATATATTAGACTGCTTCCCTTCATACATTTTGGAGTCTATTCAAATTGGTCTACCTGCCATTCTTCACACATGATATATCATCTCATACCTTTATGCCTTTGTACATGCTGTCCCACATGCTTAGAATTCATATATCTTCATCTCTGCCTATTAGAGTCCCCAATTTCTTTCATAGATCAGCTCTAGTACCACCTCTTACACAGCAACTTTTCTGATCCTCATTTGATAGTCTCTGATCCTTCTGCCCTACACCATTAACTAATTTTATTTCCTTGCATAAGTTTTGCATTTACTTATATGATAGAGGTGATCCTTGCAGAGCATATATTTTTCTCTAATGGAAGCTCAGACAGTGTTTTCAACCTCTCGTTAAAAGAAATACACAGTCAGAGTTTCTGACTGGTCACCTAGTATGTCTCTTACATCTACACTTTATGATGAAGGGAGGAACTACATCAAAAATATTGGCCTCTAAATCAAGAAAAAAAGCCCACTTAGCAGACTTTAAAACAAAGTTTTGTACTGTTGTGAATTTTATCTTCCCATCTGTGTGGGGATTGTGTTTTCAACTTTCTGTAGTGATTGAGTGAGGTTCTCCTCCCTAGCTTGTATGGAAGAAGCATCCACATGTGCAGACTGACCAACCCTAAACCTGGATCTCAAGGTTCTGGCTACTTTTTAAAAAAATGTTTCTTTGACTGACTATAAGTCACTGAACAATAATCATGAGAAAATGACCTTTCAGAAATAGCTAATTTAGGAGTCTGCAAGTTCTGGGTTTCTAAAAAGGAGCTGAGCGGTAGCTGGAAGGGTTTTCTGCAACTACATACTTCTCAGAGAATAAAGCAACTGTTAGCAGGTGGGTTAGCCCAAGCCAGATCCTGACTCACCAGAAAGTATAGACATTGCAAGAATTGCTAAGAAAATATAGAACCTAGGAAAAGTTGAAAATTCTGTTCATCAGTCCCATAAAATGTTTCTTGTTTTGGTTTTTTAAGTATTAACTGCCTTGGAG
Source organism: Pseudochirops cupreus (assembly GCA_028627135.1). Taxonomy (NCBI): domain Eukaryota; kingdom Metazoa; phylum Chordata; class Mammalia; order Diprotodontia; family Pseudocheiridae; genus Pseudochirops; species Pseudochirops cupreus. The sequence goes on along the minus strand of JAQQSU010013890.1, from coordinate 9,185 downwards.
AGAAAATTGTAGTTATAGGCTGCTATTTCATATAATTAGAGGTATTTGGGCTTTGAGTATTTCAATTGAACAGGGAGAAATACATAGCTATTCTTTACCTCATCTAATTTGTATATTCAGTGACTTTATAATCCTATATAGGAACAATAAACTTAATTCAAATATACATTTTCTTTAAGATTTTCCGAGACTTAAGGTTGGGGGTATAGAATGCCAGAAACAACAAGAAAGACCCTGGACCCTCCCTTTTTTGTCATTGATTGTATTTAATGTACAATTGAATAGGCAAGGGAATTTATAGTAATTTTTTTTATTTAATTATTCAAAAATTCTTTGTCAAAATGTGTCTTTTGTTTTGGGTTATTTGTGGTCTTCCTAGTGTTGACTCGTGCAATCTTTATCTGTGACATCTTTAGACTTTCTCTGAACTTTCTGGACCGAACTCTACCAGGAAAAGTTCACCATGGGGATTTCCCCACGGGGTGAATAAGGAAGGCTTCAAACCATCTGTTTCCAGCTTCAAGAAGTCCTGTACTGGTCTTCAGGCTCTGAAAAATAGTAGGCAATATTTATTGCCTTTACTCGTGTTTTCCACACACTCACTTCTCAACCCTTTGTAATCTGGCCTCCAACTTATTCACTCAACTGAAACTGTTCTTTAAAATTTCTAATCAGTTCTTAATTATAAAATTTCATGGCCTTTTCTTAATCTTTTTTTAAAAAATAAAACTTCTCTAGGTCATTTTACACTGTTGACCACGATCTTCTCCTAGACACTCCCTCCTCTCTGGATTTTTGTGATGCTGCTCTTTCTTGATTCTTTTCTTACCTGTAAGATTACTTCTTTATTTCCTTGTAGAATCATGATCTATATGCCACCTTCCAATTGTGAATGTATCCTAGAATTTCATCCTGAACTTTTTCTCTTAGACTTTGTCTCTCTGTTTCTATCTCTCTCTCTTAGTCTCTCTCCTGATCATCTCTGCGATGATAACTTCTACCTCATCTGTCTCTCCAGGTTCCCACAGGATTGAAGTTCATGCTATGTAGAACCTGGGCCCACTTTGTGGGAGAACACCACACAGCAAAGCTATTGTTATTTCATGACAGCATGCTTACCGAGGTTTTGGATAATCATTGATGCTCTTATGTTTTCCCAGTTGCCAAGGGAGTATAACAAGACTGTGTGCTTGCTTTAGAATGTTGTTTTCAGTCATGTTGTCAAATGCTTTCAATGAAATGAATAGGGCTTCAAGGTCAAATAAATTCTTCAACTTGAAAAGAGTATAAGCCAAACCAAAAGCAGGGAGTGTCAGTGCATGATTTTCTGTTTGCAGATGATTGTGCACTCAGTGCAGCATTAGAAGCTGAGATGCAACAATGTATGGATCAATTCTCTGCTGCTCATACTAATTTTGACCTAACTATTAACACCAAGAAAACATAGGTGCTCCATCAGCCACCACCATACCATCCACACATGGAACCACCAGTTATAGCAAACTGAGAAGTTTTGAATACTGTGAATAAATGCACTTATCTTGGTAGTATACTTTCCAGTGATGTATACATAGATAATGAGGCTAACACACTGTAACACCAATACAATGCTCATAGCAGGTGCTATGAATATGCATACATATTCCCCGAGTTTGTTCACAAAATATAATAAACCCTCCTGTTCTGAGACAAAACCAAAGTATTTATTTGGTATGTTGTTATTAAGGATACCAAAAAGCAAGGTTTAGTAAGATACTCATTACCAATCCATGGATCACTGACATCACAAGTGATCTCTGTCAAGCTTCCCCACAAGCAAGTTCCCCTAGGCAAGTCCTTCCCTTCATCTACTTCTCTCTCAGCCTTTACCTCTCCCTCCAACCATTATAATATATATTGTTTCCAATCAAAGACTCACAACTTGATTGGTTTAGTAAAGTTTAGAGTAGCTTAGAAATGAGCACTTAATTGGAAAAATGTGGGAATCCCTGTGGCCCAGAGCCTAACTGACTTCTGCTGTAAGGGCTCCATATTAGGCTCCATATTAAATGGGGGGGGGGAGATCTTATATCCCATTAACCTTACATACATTCATTGCCAGAGCTAGCTCAGTGTTTGGGAGGCTCCCAAGGAAAGTATGGGAGAGAAGAGGTGTTAGGGTGACTTCCAAACTGAAGGTCTACAGAACCATTGTGCTGATCTCATTGTTGTATGCCTGTGAAACCTGGACAGTATATCAGTACCATGCCAGGAAACTGAATTGCTTCCATTTGAAGTGTCTTAGGAATATCCTGAAGATCACCTGACAGGATAAGGTAGCAGACATTGAAGTCCTTACTCAAATTAACCTGCCAAGCATTCAAACTCTGCTTCAGAGAGCACGACTCCTATAGGTTGACCACATTGTTCAAATGCAAAACATATGCTTGCCCAAAAAACTATTTTATGGAGAACTCACACAGGGCAAGCATTCACATGGTGGTCAGAAGAAATGATACAGGGACACTCTCAACATCTCTCCAAAGAACTTTGGAATTGATTGTGTGACATGGGAAACACTGGCACAGGATTATTCAGCATAGCATGCCCACATCAGAGAAGATGCTGTGCTCTGTGAGCAAAGGAGAATTGAGACAGTTCAAAGGAAACACAGGATGTATAAATTTGGAGAATTCACCCCAAATGTTCACATGGACTATTTGGTAGAGCATTGAAAGCTCATATTGGTCTGATCAGCCACAGTGAGACACACTGAAACTTGCCTCTAACACAGTGATGTCATTTTGGTCCTTTTTGAGAAAGAAGGACAACAGCCAGACCAGAAATCTGTTGTTATACTTAGGAATTTAGAATTTAATGAGATGATTTTAATCGACTCTGAGAACTTTGTAAATCTGAAAGCACTAAATATATTGAGTGATTATTGTTACTAAAGGACTAAATAAAGGGGTCAAACATACATTCAAGCTATTGCTTGTTGCCTCAAATGCCTTGTGAAAAAGATAATGTTAATAGTTAACATTTACATTAAGACCTTAAAGTGAAAAAAGCACTTAAAAATATTCTCTCATTAAATTCTCACAATAACTTTGGGAAATAGATGATATTATTATGTTCATTTTAAGATGAGGAAACTGAGGCAGACATAGCTTAGATGACTTGCCCATGATCACACAGAGAGTTTTGTTTGAGATTATTCCATCCAGTGGGCATCCATTTACTTACTTCTAAACAATAAAGGTATGTCCTAGTAGAATTTTAAGTTCAATGTAAAATTCATAGTGAGTTTTATTTAGGCTGAAAGAGCATTAGATATAGAACAAATTAAGTGATGCTTAATTATGTCACATTTAGATAGCACTTTACAAAGTGATTGGAAACTGAGACTCAGAAAAGGTACTTACCTTCTACACTCTGAAAACAAAAAAATTATCAAGTAACTAAAGCAAGGTTCAAACACAGATCTTCTGACTCCAAGTATGGTACTACAGTAGTCTAGTGAGAAAGAGAGTAAATAAGTTTCCAGTTGTACATAAATAAATGGGAACAAGATGAAATAATTAAATTTGTTGTCATAAATAATCATTATTTTTCACATCTTAAAAGAAACTATTTAATATGCATTATGTTTTTTCTGCAATCACTTGTTTTACATAACTTAGCACTAAGTTCACTAAATTTTGGCACATTATTTAATCATCTATCTATAAAACAACAATTCATTACAGTAGATATTAAAGATTTTTTAAAAAAAATAACTATTTTTCCAAGACTAGCCTTGAATATAGGTTTTCAGTAGAGTTTGAATCACACCAGTCCCAACGACATTAAACTATGTTTATTTCTACCTTTTGAATTAATTTCTTGACTTTAGTGGCATAGGGTAAGTCATACTTCAGTATTCCATTTTGATTTGGGAATTTCTATAATTCTAGACCCATTTTGCTGCTGGACACATTGATATATGTCTTAGATTTCATCATTCCCTTGATGGAGAAAAGATTTTTAGACCAACTGGAAGCAAAACATCCCCAAAACATTTTTGGTTGGCTGTTCTAGAGTTTGATTAAAATATAAGATCTTAGAGGCTCATCTTCAGTTGTTTTAACAATAATTTTTTTATGTAATCTTTAATGAAAAAATGAGTTTCATCAATAAAAATTGTCCTTTGCCTTCTTCATGACTCTAGTCTTTACATTGTCTTGTCTGTGACAAGAATGTGGGTTTTTTTTCCTTCCTAGTAACAGGCAGCAGTTACTTTTTACATCATTTTCTTTCATCTTCAAGTAACCTGTGGAGGATCTCTACCTGCCAGGTCCCTCAGAAAGGTCTGTTTTATTTTCCTTTGGGTTAATCAGGCTATTTTTGCAACAATAGCTTATTAGTTGTTGGTAATATTTTAAAATTTAAACTGAATTTTTTTTTGTGCTTTGGTTTGACCAGTACTATTGCACTGTGATGTTGAATGATGCATAAACTACTTCACTTTGCCACATCAACAGCCATCATAATATCTCTAACAGTCACTGAAGTGTGCTCTGTTAAAGCTACAATTGCCTCTTGCTTTGGCGTAAATTCTTAAAATCATAGAATTAAAAACAAAACAAAAGGGAGCAATAAAACATCTGCATATAGCAAAAATCTAACATTCATCTGACAAAGAAATAACTGAAGGTAAAGAAACTTGATTGGTCTGGTTTCATCTCGTCAAATTTAGACATTCTGAATCAGCTTAGTATCAGTTGAAGGAGACATACTCATAACCATTGCTGTCACAAAAAGAAACTATATAAAAATTGTTTATATCAAGTAATTTACACAGAAATATCTAAGTTTCTTTGATATATAGATATAGATATACATATATATGTACGTAGTAACTAAAGTGATTGTGTATTAGTGATTTCAGACAAATAATCTACTTTTCTTCACACATGATGTGCCATTCACCTTTATTGTGCCTTCCTAAAGCTGTTCTCTTACTATTTTCCCCTCCTCCACACCCCCATCATACTGGATTTCTAAGTCTTCACATTCATCTCTTGTAATATATAGCCTCCTTCAAGGCTCACCTCAGGTAGCAACTCCTATATGACATCTTTTCCTGATCCTAAATTATTAGAGGTATTTCTATCCCCAGTTACTTTGTATATTACTTTATTAACCTATCCATATGTTGCATCTTCTCAGTATGATGAAAGTTACTTGATGGTAGTAACTTTTCTTTAATGTCTTTGCAACCCTGTGTCTAACAGATTATCTTGTACAAAGTAGGTACTATATAAATTGAATGGGTTGGGTAGATGGTGTCGTGGATTGTAAAGCCAAGCACAAGTAACTTTCCAGAGGACTGCTGCTGTGAACAGCTTCAAGGTTCTGATTATATAGTACAGTTAACTGTCTATTTATTCAGTAATAAACTAAAATATTGACAGAAATCAAAGTACAGCATTCACAGTGCTATAGAATAACAAGTTATCACTAAAGTGGCCACATAGTTTTTACCAAAGGGGCCACATAGTTTTAAACAGAGTATCATCTAGTAAGTCCTTAACTCAACATCCTTAAGAAGCAAGCCTCCTTAAGGGACACAAAGTACAAAGCTCAAAGTTCTCCACCCCTAGGTCACAGGAAATCATAATCTTCTCAGCATCAGGTACCCAAGAAGAGGTCTTTTCATCTTGATTTGAGACTAGCTCTCAGCTTCCATGGTTCCTCTTCCATGATCCCAGCCCCTGCCCGAATCTTCCCAACTGTCACCTGGATTCAAAGGCAGGCAGCTCTCAGCTCCTCATCCAGCTTCTAGTTCCTGTTCCATATTGAAGCTCACAATGTCCCATCTCCCTCAAGTCCTTCACAGTTTCTGTTTCTGGGAAGATAAATCTTAACAGAGCCAAAACAACATTCATTCAAATTGCCAGTACCATCATCAATTCACAATCTGCCTGTGGAATCAACAGAGACCCACAAACAATGCTCCAACAGTTCAACACAAATCATCAACATAGAAATCAACAGAGACCCACAAACAAGGTGTGAAAACTCAACACAAATTGTCAGTAGAATCCCAGGACCTCTAAATTCCTCCTCCAGGACTTCTGTAAACAGACAACCAAAAAATCCTCTTTCAGAGCTTCCAATAAAATCCTAGGGCTGCTGTACAAAGTATCACAAACAAATATCAACACAGACAAACATAGAGTGCCAGGATTCCACCAGTTTTCTCCTTCTTAACTCTACCACCACAAGAGTTCTACTGTCTTCTCAGTTCTTCTCTCTTCTCAATTCTGCTCTTTCCAGCCTGGGCCTCTCCTTATATATGGTAATTAGCTCCTCTCTTTCCTGCTGCATCAACAACAGGAGTTCACAAGATTGTTGACGAGTTGTGGAGTTCACAAATTCTGCTTCTCAACAAAGACTTGATACAATCATGGGCAAGAACTGAAACAAGGTGTCAACTATATAGCTGAAACAAGGTGTCAACTACTTCTTCGCTTGCTGTTACAGGGATAGAGTCTTGGGCCTGAAGTCAAGAAGGTCTAACTTCAAATACAGACTCAGACACTTACTAACTGGATGACTTTAGGCAAGTCACTCAGCCTCTGTTTGCCTCAGTTTCCTCATCTGTAGAATGGGGATGATAATAATAGAACATAGCTCCCTGGGTTGTTATGAGGAAGAAATGCATAATGTCTAGCACATGGTAGGTACTATATAAATGTTAGCTAGTAGTAACTGTTTATGTGGTTATTTTTATAGACTCTATTCATATAGATAAAGCTAAAATTGGCTCTATCATGGGATTTTTCATACCTCCTTCAATTACCCCTGCACCATAATATGAGATTGGACTATTTAGATAGATGCTGGAATTATAAGCATGGTTTCTTTGAAGAAACTAATAACTGCTATAGGGCTAGCCTGCTTTAAATCATCACAAAGCACATTCACATTTCCAGCTCCAAAAGGCTCAATTGTCTCTACCTCCTAGACATTAGGATACTTGAAAGAAAAAAAGAAAAAAATATTGCTCTGAAGGAAAGACGGGCATGGAGTGAAGGGTCTAAGTGGAACCATAACTGCCTTGCTGCTATACCAGACTTTCTATCCTAAAATCATTACTAGGGACTTCTGGGGAAATCAATATTTACTGATGGGCATGACAATAACTAAATATCAGTACTATAATATGGCAGGTTAAACAGATCAGTTTTTCCCCTGATCCTGAAATAAAGCAATAAACATGCCCTGAAAACTCAGAAATAGTTATCAACTTTCCAAATTTTCAAGTTACCTTCCTTTGTGCATTCTCCACTTCAGATACCATTTTATTCAGCAAAGACAACTGAATTTTCTTCCTTTCTGTGACTGTGAGAATGTTGTTCACCTTTTTGAGTCAGTTTCCTCACCTGTAAAATCAGAGTATTAGACTAGAAGTTCTTCGAGGTCCTTTTCAGCTTGAGGTCTTCAAACCTAAAAGTCAGGGTCAGCAGATCATAATGTAATCAAGGAACCTACACAAGGGAAAAGTTTGAAAAAAAAATAAGGGAAACAAAATTGGCAATTAACTTTACTATGTGGTACTTGAGAGCAAGTCAAAGCTGCAGGCATCATGGGAAGGATAGCTTAGTTCATCAGAAAGTAGGAGATAACACACACACACACACACACACACACACACACACACACACACACACACCAGAAAACTAAAGCTCTGAAAATTTGATTTTACTATTTATGATTTTTTAAATTGTGTATATTGTACATCCTTGAGCTATTTCCATAATTAAAACAATAAGCTCTCCATATGGCCCATTATTCAATAGGTAATCTACCCAGGACTGAATTTTCCACTCTGGTCTTTGTGGACTTTTAGTACAAAGTCCTGACACCATAATATGGGATCATTTATGAGACTGCTAGAACATAGCATAAAATGGCTAAAAAAAAAATGTAATCACTCATTTTGATTTAGTCCTCTCTCCCACCCTGTAATGGCTTTGGATGCCATACTATTGACCTTCTCTGCTTTTGTTCCCATCAAAATCAATACAGTATCTTGTGTTGTAAATTTGCTTTGGCTTGCTTTCAGATCACTGGCTTACCATATATTTTCCCTGCTAACAGTGCAATAATGAAGTTATGGGTGAGGTGGACTTCTTTTAATCAGCAATTATTACAGTAGGACCCAGGCTTTATAGTAAATGACAAATGGAAAGGACTTAGAGCCACCTGATATAGAGGGATACATTGATCAAAAATATTTCCAGAAATGGATCTGGAAATTAAAAGCTTTATCTAAATCTTTAGGACAAGGAGTATTTATCATAAAGTAATTGATTAAAATAACTTTCTTGACACTGTGGGAGGGAAAAGACACCTATAACTTGCCAAGGTCTCTCTAGATAAATACTATATATAGATGTTATGGTGCCCACATCAGGAGAGAGTTTATAAGCCAAAACAATAGCTCTCCATGCATAGTTCAACGGGAGCTCACAGGTAGATTTTTTGATTGAATTTCAAATGCTTTTGGTCTGTATGTTATAAATTCGAAAATTCAGATGGATATTAGAGAATTCTAAGCCACTTGGCAAAGAGGCTGAAAACTCAGGGGAATAAGTCAATGGTTCATTTACTTGGACCGAATTAGAAAAAGATAAATATAACTCTAACATTTGGGGCATTTGCTATATCAGCCTTCTCAATACATCAAAGGATGAGGAATCCAAATGAATTGATGAATATGACAGATAACATAACACAGTGCTAAGGACTAGGAGCAGACACTAAATGTCTGAATAACTGACTTCTTGTTTCTGCCATTGACTGACTAAATCCCTGCGGGGAAGTCATGTTAAAAGTATCCATTCAGCAGCTATTGTATGCTAGGCATTATGATGTTGTTGTTCTCTATCCTTTTTTCTTATTATTATTACTAAAACTTAAATATACAATAAGAAAATAAAGAGAAGCATATTATAAACTTAAGCAGTGAAACTTAAATACATAATAAAAAAAGAGCATTTCCTATGCACAGAAGAACATAAGAGAGGATTAAAAATATAAAGCAACAAATTTCCATTTCAAGAAAGCCTATATAATAAGTACTACAGGTTGTACTAAGAACTGTTCATCTTTGTTTCCTTGTTAGTTTTCTTTTCTTCTGTGCTGTGTGCTTTTTT
>JAQQSU010013889.1:0-11553 GCA_028627135.1 Pseudochirops cupreus | reverse complement strand
TTATCCCAGAAACTGGGGTCTTTGGGCTTATCAAATGGTGTATTACTATAATCATTGATGATTGAGTCTTTTGTACCCAATATATTCCATTGATCCACTACTCTGTCTCTTAGCCAGTACCAAGCAGTTTTGATGACTGCTGCTTTGTAATACAGATTAAAATCTGGTAAGGCTAGGCCACCTTCCCTAGCATTTCTTTTCATTAATTGCCTTGATATTCTGGACTTTTTATTCTTCCAAATGAATTTTGTTACTATTTTTTCTAGTTCTATAAAATAATTTTGGGTAGATTGATTGGTATAGCACTAAATACATAATTTAATTTAGGTAAAATTGTCATTTTTATTATATTAGCTCGACCCAGCCATGAGCAGTTAATGTTTTTCCATTTAGTTAGATCTGACTTTATTTGTGTGAAAAGTGTTTTGTAGTTGTGTTCATAAAGGTATTGGGTTTGTTTTGATGGTTGACTGATTTCTAAAGAAATTTAAAATAAATTAATGAGAAAATTGAAAAGATATTACTTATTTCCATATTTTTTCTTTCCTTTTTTCCTTCCTTCCTTCCTTCCTTTTTTCCTTCCTTCCTTCCTTGTTTCCTTCCTTGCTTCTTTCCTTCCTTCCTTGCTTCCTTCCTTCTTTCCTTCTTTCCTTCCTTCCTTCCTTCCTTCCTTCCTTCTTTCCTTTATTCCTTCCTACCTTCCTCCCTGTCTTCCTTCCTCCTTCTCTCCCTCTCTTGCTCCCTTCCTTCCTTCCTTCCTTCCTTCCTTCCTTCTGTCATGTCTGACCCTTCCTTCCTTCTCGAAGTGTCAGAATCACAAAGAGCATCTGACTATAACCAGTGGAAGTAGCTGCAATTCAGTCCTTTAAAGACTACAAAATCATGTATTGAGAAGCCAAATGGAAAAAGTGTGAATTACAGAATCATAAGGCCTGGATCACTTCTGTTGCCTTGAGCAAGTTTTACCATCTCCATCTCTATTTCCTCATCAGGAAAATGTGGGAATTGGACCAGATACCCTCTGAAGTCACCTCTAGCTCTAGATCCTTTTATTCCATGACTTTCTTCCTATCAAATAACCAATAGAGCTTTTGGAAGGGACAGATTATTATTGTATTCCCCAGCAATGTTAACTTGAACATTGGCTCAGGAAGCATCTCCAAGGCTTTAATAGCTCCTACAGGGGCCCTTGTCTTCAGAATCAGTGTAGTATATGTGAGCTATGTATCTCCAAAGAAATCATTAAACTCTCTGGAGCTTAAATTGTACTGCCTGATCTTTGGGGCCTGTTTCACAGCAAACTAGTGGGATATTAACTAATAAGTTCTGAGAAATGAGTGCAAATTGCTTGAACTTAATACATTAGCAACACAGAAAAATGTAATTGGCTGGGAGGAGGGGTGTAAATTGCAGGAGAATGTAAACTGTGATCATGTAAACCAGGGTATATGAGGTGTTTTAAATAAACTAGCGGGTTTAGGTTAGTGTGGATTTACTTCTTTTTTTCCCCTTCCTTCTATGCCTCATTCAAAAGCATGAAGGTGGCTTGGTCCATTATAGCTCTATTTCACTGGCATTACTTATGTTTTTAATTTAGTGTGGTTTCTTTCTCCTATGTGAGTTCCAGCCAGTCATTTTATTTAGTGTTAAAATTGCCAGTGAATTTGCAATTTTATTGGCTTTGTGAACAATGCCAATGCACAGAATTGTTACAGGAAAAGCTGGTCTCATTTAGGAGACATATAGGGTAGGTCATGTTGTATCTGAACAAAAGGCATTGACACAGTAAAGTCTGCAGAACAGCCAGTCTATCCAGCATAACAGGCTAATATTATGATTAGTGATAATCCTTCTATTTCTCCATTGAACAATTGGTGTAGACATAATTCACAGCAATTTCTTGGATCTTGCCAAATCTAATGGAGCACAGGTAGGTTACTATGAAATTAAATTTTCACTAATCTACTGAGGAATAGGAAGGCATGGAGGGCAGGATGCATGATATTTACCTTATTCACATATATCTCTATTAGCAATGACTAAACTGGTTCAGAGAGAAGGGAGAACTCATGATATCTTTGCCTGACATTTGAGTGGAACTGGAAAGGAAAGCATTTCAGGATTTAGAAATGGGAGCCTCGTAGGTCATTCTGAACAAAGGTGCTGCTTTTCCTTCTCATAGCTTCATGTTTTCAAGCAAATGCAAAAGGACTTAAAAATGGAAAGAAAGTTGGCCCAGTGGTTAGAGTGCTGGGCCTAGAGTCAGGAATTCCTGAGCCTTCAAATCTAGACTCAGATACTAGCTGTGGGACTTTTAACAAGTCACTTTACCTGTCTGCCTCAGTTTCCTCAACTGTAAAATGGGTTTAATAATAAGAACTCCTTCTCAGGGTTGTTGTGAGATAATATTTATAAAAGTGTTTAGCACAGTGCACAGAGTAGATGCTATACAAATGCTTATTCCCGTCTCTTCCCCCACCCCACCATAAAATCCCACAGTTAGGAAAGATTTCATTTGGTCCAACTACAATGAATTCCCTATCTTTTCTAATAATAAATCGAGTGGTAGTCTGACATAGCAACAATCATACTGGTGTTGGGATCAGGAAGACCTGGGCTGGAATCCTGCCTCAGACACTTAATAACTATCTGTGTGACCCTGCAAAGTCACTTGACTAAAAATGAACTGTGGATTTCTCATCTCCAAAGTGGGGATTAATAATAGCACACACTCACAAGGTTGTGTGAGCATCAAATATAAAATTCAAATGAGATATATAAATTGAGAACTAATAAAAATATTAACAAGCATTAATATAGTGCTTTAAAGTTTGCAAAGCATTGTATGGACCTCATTTGAGCCTTACAACACTGAGGCAGGTGTTATCCCCATTTGACAAATGAGAAAACTGAGGCTCTGAGAGATAGCTAATGAATGAATGATTGAATGAAGTAATGAGAAAAAAGTTTAACTATTACGTGTAAAAATTGTGCTAAGTGCTGCTGGTACAAATGAAATTTTAAAAATTTAAATTAAAAAAAATTTAAAAATGAACATTTGAAAAAGCTCACATTCTAATGGGAGAAATAGCATATATAGAATTTTTCAGATGAAAGTCAGATGAAATGGTTCAGTGGTACTTAGGTTGCTGAGGCAAAGCAGTAGGTCATGCCTCTTCTTCAGTGTTATTTACCTCAACAAAACTATCTTTTTCTGACTTTTAGTCATTTGATGATAACAAGGACATTGACCTTTCTTTTCTGGCTCTCCAGTAGCTTAGAACGTAGGGATATAGATGGGGGTGAACCAGGGGGAGCTATAGCACCTAAGGAGTCAAAAAGCCTCCCATATATAATGATGGTAGGGACAGGTTTGGTGGTCTTCGGGCAGTACTATTCCTGGGATGTTGATGGCAAACATGATTGGTTTGGATGGTACTAGGGCTGGCGGTCCTCTTCTCCATCAGGATTGCCACCCTAAATGATAGTTACGGATAATAAATTATCAGACGGAGGAGTCAGAGTTCCCCAGACCCCAAGTCCAACACTATATTAACATACCATTTTTCTCTTTAAATTATTCCCAAGTAGTCATCCATCTTCTGAAGACTTCCAATCATGGGAAACTCATTAGCTTATTCCATAGCATATCATGTTTTGGGATCTTTTTAATTATTAGAAATTAGGGGACTGGAGTAGATGGTCTAGTTCCTGTTCAAGATCTGTGATTCTGGGTTGAGTTGGAGTCTGCTTTCCTGTAAATTTTCCTCACTGATTCTACCTTTTCCCTCTCTGGTCAAGAAGAAGAATAGAATTCAGGCACATTTGCTTAGTTTAACTTCTTTCATTAAAGTGTATTTAAAAATTCTGGAGATCTCTTCAACTGCCCTTTTAATCTTCCTCTCTAATACTCTTGCTCTCATTTATGTCCAATCAACAAACATTTGTTAAGCACTTACCACAGGACAGGCACTATGCTGAACCCTGGGCATACAAAAAGAAGCAAAAGATAGTCCCTGCCTTCAAGGAGTTTATAATCTGATATTATAAATATTAATTATATTATATCATATTATATTATACTATACTACACAATACTATATTATATTATGTATATTATAATACATTATAAATATAATGTGGTCATCTAGCCCACAGAGAGCTGTGGAATGGGGGTACTTAACTACAGACTGTGGTACAAGGAGGCAGCAACCCAGGTCAGGAATCAAGACTTGAGTTCAAATCCAGTCCAAGATACTTACTCAAGATTTGTGCAGATATTTGCTATGTTTTCTAACCTCGGTTTGTCTTAGTTTCCTCAACTATAAAATAGGAATAATAATAGCACCCATCTCCCGGGGCTGTTGGGAGGATAAAATGAGATCATACTTATAAAATTCTTACCACAGTCCCCGACACATCATAGATGCTCTGTTAATGTTTATTCCTCCCTCATTCTTCCTGAATGTCATGTAAGGATTCAGTGAAATGTTAAAAGTTCTTGGTCAAATTTAGGTTAACTCATCTTACTCAAGTTAACAAAGAGTATAAAACAACTCTCTAAAAGTAGGAGTGAGCTTTCCCAGGGACCACTTACTCTCTATCCAATTTTCTTTTAATTCTGGAAAAGATAGAGAATACCCAGAGTCAGAAAAGGTATCTCTATCACCAGACCCTCCACTTTCTTCTGCGTACTTTTTATTTTTAGGGAGAAAAGAGGTTATGGCCTGAATGATCTCCATAACCACTTCAAATTTCCATCTCGTTTTGTCTCTATAAAACCCACGTAAGTCTATAAAAGAGTATGTAAAATGGGTCTTTCTGTATCCCCACCCCTTCTTGTGCCCATCTCTGAGGAATCACTGATTTGAAAGAATAATAAATTATAAACAATAAGATACTTCAAAGATCTTTCCAAAGTGCCCTCTACTGAATGTCTGAACTCCAGATAGTAGTTTACCTTCAGAAAGAATATTCTGACCCCTTTAATACAGTAGCAGCAAGGGGCCTGAGATGTCACTGGAGAAGTTTAATATGTGGAGTGCTCTGGGAAGCAACAGGAAGCAGACAGACACACAACTACACCTCACACCTTAGAAGACAGAGCGCTAGTGGGAGCGTAAGGGTCACAGGCAGTAAGTGAAAGGTCTTTTGGGAACCATAGATTTAAATGTGTCAGGAGTGGGTGAACCTCTGAGTCAGTCTGCTTATATGCATTTTCACAACCTCAGGAATTCCCTGCACTTAATAAAGCATTTTAATTTAGATTTAATAGGATATCTTGTGTGTGCTAAAACAGCAAATTGGTATTTATTAATAATATATTTATTAAGGCTTAACACCTGGGCAGTGGAACTAAAAATGGAGAATGGGAAAGTCTGCTATAAGGCTATTTTAATATTTTCCTTATTTGCACATTTTAATTAGCAGGCAATAATGGTCTGATGAAATCCCCAAACTGCACACTTCTTATGGAATTATGGCCAAAGTGGCTGACTCTCAAGCTAGGCTTCCCTATCAAACGTCTCCTTGTCTTTTTCTTATTGTAGTGCCTGAGGTACTCTCTTTATACATGCCCCACCCCCCCACATGCCTGAACATCTAGCCCAGGTTCTAACTACTCTTTTGGTCTTCATCCATTCAGAACCATAGCTTACAAGCCCATCAAATGTGTTTACTTTTACTAGTCAGCCAGAGGGGACAATTAGTTCAAGGCAAAGGTTTTTAATTAAATAGGTTAGTTAGAAAAGTAGCAATAGATAATTTCTTCCATATACCTAGAGCACTCATTACCATAAATGTACACATGATAGGTGGGAAAGAAGAGTAGTAATATCTAGGGAACACATGAATGGGTGCACAGGAACACATGTGACCAGTGTAATTTGTGGGGGGACTCAGATATAGGAAATATGTGTGTGTATGTAGGTGTGTATATCTATATCTATATATACAGTCACCACATGTGTGGGGATACAGTGCATTTCTCCTACATTGCAGGGCTGCTAATATTCAATAGTGATGGATGGCACTATGCATTGCTATTGAGTGTACTATCTACTGGCATGTGGGCATGTCACATTTATTCTTCCTTGCATTATTCCTAGCTGGTCTCATATTGTCACTACTAATCTCAAGGTTACGTGTAGCTCTACTGCTGAGATTTTCTCTAACAGATATTGGTTTTCATCTCTTTAAAATACATGCTGTCCTTCTTGGCTTTCTTTTGGTAGGGTGTAGTGACTAGAAAGTCTCTCTCTGATAAGAGGTGGTTAATGACTATTTAGTTAGAGCTAAGGCTATAAGCTACCATATCTAGCTAAAGATCCAAATTCAGGCAAAATGCACTCAAGTTAAGATTAAGTTAGACTTCAAATTGCTCTTTTGTGGAGTTGAAATGGAGATTTTTACCCAAATTTTTGGGTTTAAAAAATGTCTAAGACTATCCCTGGATTAAGCAGGCATTTGTTCTAGAGCCACAGTTTCATCAAATAATACCCTCTTTCTTTTAGAATAGAGGTCTGCCAGGCAGTGAGGTGTACTCAGTTTACTTCCCTGACCCTTCAGTTTACATCCATGCTAAATTCTTCCAAGTCTGATAGCAATTTTATTTTCTTTTTTAAAAATTTATTTTATTTTCAATTCATGGAACAAAACAAGCATTTCCCTAACAGTGCAATAAAAAAATGATTACATGCGTAATTGCAAATCTACCATATACAACTTGCTATTTCCTCCAAATATACAACAAAGCTATCATCTAAATTTCTTTTTTCCCCTTCTTTCTTCCCTCCCACTTTCCCTAGAGATGACTACCATTAGACACAAATATATAGATAGATAGATAGATAGATATGTGTATAGATATGTGTGTCTCCATATATGTACATGTACAAACATGTACATGCATATGTATGTATCGTATATATGTATATATACATGTATATATGTAAATTATTATATATTATAAATATATAAATATAAAATATATATAAATGTATGATATATTATAAAATATATGTAAAATTATTCTATGCACACTTCTATTTATCAGTTCTTTCTCTGGATGCAGATAGTACCTTTCTTCAGATGTCCTTTATTTTTACTTTGTGTATTTGTAGTAGTCAAAATGACTTAATTGCCCATTTTCTTAGTTGTTATTATCTAGCTATCATCACCACCTTCATTATTATCTTATATGGCATGATCTCAGAGACCCATTCTCTCTTGGGTACTCTCCAGCTCATCAGTAACCTAGTTTTAGGACTCAGAACTAAACGCCATGCTCTAGATGGGGCCTGACGAATGCAAAGTAACTGAATAAACTTAAAAGAGCATTTATTTAATCATTAAATGAATCAAGAGTTGACCAAATTTAAAACAAAATCTCTTTCGTGACTTGTGACCCTAAAATATCAGAATTATGGTGATTAGTAAGGCAAGGAATCTAGAGATATCTGGTCTAACTCCTTTATTTCATAGATGAGGTATCTGGGACAGAGAGAAGAAAACAACTCATTCTCCTTTTGCATAACTCTAATTATAATTTTTAAAAAAATTCTCCTACGTTGGGGCTAAATTCTTCATAATGTCTATCCATTGCTCATGGATATTTCCTCTAGGGTAAAATTAAATAACTATAAATCTTCTTCAACACCACAGATTTTCAAATATTTGACCACAGTCATATCCTCCCTGAGTCTTCCTTTCTTTAGTCTAAACACCCCTAATTAGTTCAATCTGTCTTCAGATTCCACAGGCTCAATGCCCTTTATCATTCTAGTTTCTTTCCTCAGATGTTCATCACCTTATCTATGTCCTTCCTAAACTGTAGTGACCCAAACTGAATACAAGACTCAACATGTGTCCTAAAATACCAGAGAAATTTACCAGGTCTGAACATCCCAGAGACAAAGTTAGTCAAAAGAGGAATAAAGTTCTCACTTTGTAAAGTCCTTGTCCCTGCATAGACTATAAAGATATCTTTTGCCAATATCACATAGAATCATTGGAATCCAGTCATCACTTGAGAACGACTACCTAGCAAAAGAAAATATTCCTTTAGCATTCATGGTCACTATGCTTCAGCACACCATCCTATTAGTAACTGTAGAAAGGACTCATGAGAAATTGCTGTAGTGATGCGACCAGTGTTAAGAGCTTCCTTTCACTATGCTGATCTGCTTCCTTCTGACTTCTGATAAACCAATGTTTGATTTCTCTTCTCAAAAGAATTTAGTGTATAAATTGTATTTTAGTTCATTTTCAGATTATTGAGAAATCACAAAAAAAAAAAAAAAGAAAGGACCTTGAGAGGTCTTTGTGTACTTTGGGCAAGATTGTACCAAATCTTTCCAGAAAATAGAAGCTTTATTGATGTATCCACAGCATGGTACAGTATTTTTTTTAAATGCTGTCTCTACAGTCAGAATTTTGGCTTAAATCCCACATCTGTTGTGACTTGTATGACTTTGTCCAAACTCGTTCAACTTTCTTGGGCCCCATTTTCCTCTTCTTTAATGTGAATGGGTTAGACTAGTTGGCTTTTGAGACCTAAGTATGCATAAATGAGCAGGATTCTGCATCAGTGTTCTAAAGACTCAATACCCACATTGCTCATTTTAATTTAATTTGTACTCACATTGAACACAATTATCCAACACATATCAGTACTTAGGCATACAATTATTCAAGTTAACTGAAATCAACTAGTATGATCTATATTACAGATCCCCTCACACACCTCCATACCCCAAACACACTGGAAAATTCTGTTCTCCAAACATAATTTGGGAAAGCAAAAAATTCTCCGGTGGATCTCTGCAGTACTAGAGAATCTAAACTGTAGATCTCAGACAACTGTCAAAAATATGCCACCTAGGGACACCACTCTATTACATATGTGTCCCTGAGAAAATCTACCCCAGTTTTGTGATACTCTGTAGGGCTTCATCTACTTAAAACCATAGACTAAAAACAGAGTATCACAAAACTGTTTCCAGAAAAACCTGGAAAGATTTATATGAACTGATGCAGAGTGGAGTGAACAGAACGAGGAGAACATCATACACAGTAACAACAATATTGCATGATGAACAACTGTGAATGACTTAGCTATTCTCAGTAATACAATGATCCAAGACAATCTCAAAGGACTCATGATGGAAAATGCTATCTGCCTCCAGAGAAAGAACTGATAGAGTCTGAACAAAGACTAAATCATACTATTTTCCTTTCCTTTCTTTTTCCCTTTCCTTTCCTTGTTCCTTTCCTTTCTTTTGTCCTTTCCTTTCCTTGTTCCTTTCCTTTCCTTTTCCCTTTCCTTTCCTTAATCCTTTCCTTTCCTTTTCCCTTTCCTTTCCTTTTTCCTGTCCTTTCCTTTTTCCTCTCTTTTCCTTTTTCCTTTCCTCTCCTCTCCTTTCCTCTCTTCTCCTCTCGTCTCCTCTCCTCTCCCTTCCTTTCCTTCCACAAAATTACAATTATGGAAATATGTTTTATATGATTGTATTTGTTTAACCTATCAGATTTTTTTGTCTTGGGGCAGAGGGCGAGAGAGAATTTGGAACTCTTTAAAAAAGAATGTTAAAATTGTTTTTTATATGTAATTGAGAGGAAATAAAGTATTATTTTAAAAGGAAAAACATAGATTAGAATAATATTAATAGAGAAAACATGGCCCAAGACCGTGACACAGGTCCAAGGACAACACAGACATAGAGAACTTTGAGATAGGGCGCACATAAGATAGGGAATATATACTGCCATGATGAACATGTAGAAGTACACATGGAAATATATGCAGCTAATGCATACAAATGAGAAAGAGCTCATGCCTCTTACTCTTCAGGCAGGTTGCTTCCTTCCAATGATCGTATCAAGCTGCTCCTTACCTGTACATAAACTGGAATTGGAATTTGAATATGGCATGTTGTCTCCACTGGACATTACTTTGTTGTCTAATGATTATTTATCTCCACTGGTTTTCTGGCTGCTGAATTCCTTTCTATTGTCAAATTTTGGGTTTTGCCTATTCAGGCTCCTGTTTGTAGAGTCATTGCCAGTACTATAACCTACCATACTTAAGTCCAAAGGCCAGGAAAGGTTTTCTCAAGCTAAGAATTTGTTTTGTTTTGTTTTTCTTTGTGGAGGGCAAATGGGGTTGTGACTTGCCCAAAGTCACACGGCTAGTAAGTGCGTCAAGTGTCTGAGGCCGGATTTGAACTAAGGTCCTCCTGAGTCCAGGGCTGGTGCTCTACTCACTGTGCCACCTAGCCACCCCCTCATTTTTTTTTATGAAGTAGGTGAAACTTTATTTTATTTTTTATATACATATACACACACAAATATATATATATATATATATATATATACACACACACACACACACATATATATCTATATCTATATATTTTAAACATTTGATTATAGAACTTTAAATTCTAGATTCTTTCCCTTCCTCTCTCATCACACACCCCCACTGGAAAGACAAGCAATTCAATACAGGCTGTACATGTGTAGTTACGCAGAACATCTCCACAATGGACATATTGTGAAAGACTGACTATATTTCCCTCCTTCCTATCCCACCCCCCCTTGTTCTATTCTCTACTTTGTCCCTGTCCCTTTATGGAAGTGTGTGCTTCTAACAACCCTTCCCCCGACCCTGCCCTCCCCTCCATCATCCTCCCTCTCATCCTCATCCCACCTACCCTCCTATTGGCCAAGATATCCAATTTAGAGTGTATGTCATTCCTTTCTTAAGCAAAATTCCATGAGAGTAAGGGTGACCCATTCCGTTTTGCCTTCCTGTTCTTCCCCTCCATTGTAACAGTTATCCCTCGCCTCTTCTATATGAGATGATTAACCCCACTCTGTCTCTCCCTGTCTCCTCTCATTCTATTTCTCTCCCACCTCTCAATTTCACCTTTTAAAGTATCATCCCTTCCTATTAAATTGACCTGTGCCCTCTATGTACACATATATACACACACTCACATATGTATTCATATGTATATATATATATATATATATACACCCTCCTATATAGACATATGTGTATGTCTACATATATGTGTATATATATATATGTATATACATTTATATTCTCTTCACCTATCCTCATACTGAGAAAAGTTTCATAAATTACAATTATCGTTTTTCCATGTTAGCATGTAAATAGTTCAACTCTGATAAGTTCCTTACAATTTCTTTTCCATGTTTACCTTCTCATGCTTCTTGTATTTGAATGTCAAATTTTCTATTCAGTTACGATTTTTTCAGCAAAAATGCTTGAAAGTCCTCCACCTCATTGAATGACCATATTTTCCCCTGAAACATTATACTCAATTTTGCTGGGTAGGTGATTCTTGGTTTTAATCCTAGCTCCCTTGAGCTCTGGAATATCATATTCCAAGCCCTTTGATTCCTTAATGTAGAAGCTGCTAGATCCTGGGTTATCCTAATTGTGTTTCCACAGTATTCAAATTATTTCTTCTTGGCAGCTTGTAACATTTTCTCCTTGATGTGGGAACTCCAGAACCTGGCTATAACATT
>JAQQSU010013888.1:0-11553 GCA_028627135.1 Pseudochirops cupreus | reverse complement strand
GGGGGAGAAGGTTGTTAGAAGCATACACTTTTGTAAAGGGACAGGGACAAAGTAGAGAACAGAACAAGTGGGGGTTGGAATAGGAAGGAGGGAAATATACAGGTACTGGGGTAGGGAGATCCATCTTGTCCTACAGGAAAGTCAGAGAGGTGATGGGGGAGGATATAGGAGAGAGCTGATTGGGGGAGGGGGTATACAGTTGGGTCACTGTTTTGGGTTGCGGGGTAGGGGAAAGACGGGGAGAAAATCTGTCAATCAAAGTCTCATGGAAATGAATGATGTAAACTAAAAATAAACAAAAGTTAAAAAAAAGAAAAGAAAAAAGACTGGTTTTTACAAAGGACTTACTAATTACTATTATACAGAAAAAAATGCTCGTCATAGGAAAGACAACATAAAGATTAGAGTATTGAAGGTGGGGGGGGCAGGGAAGAGAAGGTAATTTTTATTAATGAAACTTCCTTTTTAGTTCAAGACTATATGAAAACCATAGTCAAAAGATGTCTAGATAAATGTGTAAGACCTGAACATCTTCATCAGCCTATAAAATACCTATTACAAGAAGAAACTTGGGCGAGATTGTTTATTTTAGTGAGTCCAGAAGTCATATGCCCCTTCAGGAAATGAACTCTGATAAATAGTTCTATGTTGAAAAGAATCGTTTTGGAATTACAAAAATTCTCAAATGAAGCATGACTCTACACCATCAAGAAAGGTTAAGAAATTTGTCCAAGATATGGAAATATTAACTAACATTTACATAATGCTTACCATTTGATGCGCTATGTTAAGGATTTGACAATCACTTGATCCTCATAATAAGTGCCTACCCCTATAATTCTTTCTGTTTTACAGATGAGGAACCATAGGCAAACAGAACTTAAGTGGCTCACCAGAGGGTCACCCAGGTAAGTGTCTCAGCCTGGATATCTACTATGCCACCTAGTACTTGGAACTCACCAGATTTTAAAGCCCATTCAAAACAAATAGGATATAAACAAGGTTGGGAAAATGATCTGTCCTTCAAAAGCATGCTTAACATACGATGTGATAAAAAAAAAATGTGGCTTCACAATGAAGATCAAAAGAAAATGCATCAAAATCTTGTGAAATCAAGACCAAATTGTGTGAAACTAGTAATTGCAGTGAAAGGAAAATATATTGCATATTAAAAATTTTTAAGGATACAAAAAATTGCAAGGTTTATTGTAAAAGTCAATAAAGTTAATTATTTTACACTTTCTCAATTAATTTGCATACTACTCTAAAAGTGCCAAAGCTGAATTGAAAGCATGAAAGACAGACCATGAATCAGTGAAGATGATCAACTTCACATCTGTCTTTTAAAAACACACATACAATGGTCGATGTAGCTTTTAACCAGAGGCTACGTCAACAGCCACTAATAGTGCTAATAGAAACTACTATGGATAAACACATCAATCTTTCTGCCAGCATTTATGCACCATTAGATCATCAATAAAGTCAGATAAAAAAGATGCCCATGGGGCTTCTGAGTAACGTTTAAATTAAATGAGTTAGATAATAAGGTTGAGTATATGGTCCTTTTAGAAGCCCCAGACCCAATCTCAACGCTATGAAAAGTTATTTTGAATGTTCACTGCATTGTGGAGTATTTCAGAAATCAAAAGGTCTCACCTTCTTTGCAAAAGAAACTCTTTGAGTCAAGATAAAATATAACTTCATTAACTGCCATTTAGCAAAACTTAAAGGATAAAAGTGGTTAAAATAAAAAACAAACAAAACCCCCCTCAAGGATCATTTTGAAGCTGAAATAGTAAATGGAAATACCTTTGGAAGAAAAGCAATGATGTATTGGATAGTAAGACCACACATTTAAAGTGATATTGTGTTTTTTAATGAAAATTAGACCCTTGAAGCATTGGCCAGTCATCCTGACTGTTTTTCTTACAACTGAACTTCAAAGACTGCTTTCAGGCAACTCTGTCTCACTTAAATCCAATTCACTTGCAAGTTAATATATCACTTGTGATGTCATTGGTCCTCTTCAAAAATGAAGGATGAACAGCAATGTAATGAGGTAAGAATGGTGAGGAGTACACTAATAACCTCTAAGGCTGCTTCTGCTTCTACAATTCTCAAAAAAGAATTTAGGAAGTTTCAAAACTTACCATGAAATGGTCTCAAACAATGGTTGACCTATGAGCAAACACTGGATGCTGATGCAGCCTTGACTCAGTTAAAAGTTAGATGGACAAAACTGGAAATAATATGGCTTTAGAGTCAGAAGGAACTTGAGAGGGCATCCAATATAATGGCATTACTTTATAAATCAGGAAACTGAAGTCTCTCTAGAGGTAAAATGACATGCAGTTCTGGGTAGGTATGGTTGATCAACATCTTACATCACCATTCGTGAGTTCACACAAATAAGTCCAACATCCATGGAAGAGCAGACTGGAATTTAGAGAATTATAGTTGTAAGGCACCAATTTAGGCTATAGCAGAGTGTGCTGGAGCCAGCTCAAACCAGCTTGAGGAAGCCAAGTGTTAAATTTTCAGTGTAAGCATTTATAACTTAGAAATATGACAAGTCAGGACTGAATGTATTATTTTGTTAATTTATGGAAAGTAATGGTGAAAATGTTAACAATGCAGATTAAACTAAAAAGTGTGACATAGATTCATTTTTTTTTTCAGAAAGCCAGTTGTTAAACAGTTACCAACTACCCAGCTCACCATTTGAGGTACTACTTTTGTATGAATTTCTGCCAGTAGAATTAAAGTTAAGTGCTGGTACCAGTCTGGCATGAGGTCAGGGTAGTTCATAGCATTAGGCAATAAAGAGAAACAGACTTTGGGTTTATTTGTTTGTAGCTTTTTCGAGATGGGGCATTAAACTGATTTTAGTATGATTGGGATCATATTCTGTGATTCCCTTATCATAAAAATCACAGAACTTCAGAATTGGAAGGAACCTCAACAGCTACCTAGTCCAAACCATATCTGAAAAGGAACTGGTCTTCCACGTATTCCACACTCTACATCTGAGATTTGAACGGCTACTGAATTAACCCTGATGAACTATACATGAGTAGTGCTTTGGGTTTTATTTTCTTCTCTTAATGGAGCAGTCATAGTTTTACCACATACACTAGAGGGTATTTATCTTAGATAATAATGCTGCTGCTGCTGCTGCTGGTAGAATGGCGATAGCTGGAATTTATTTAGTACATTAAGATTTGCAAAGTAATTTACACATATTATCTCATTTGATCCTAACAACTCTGGGAGGTAGAGGTTATTATTAACCTCTTATTTTACAGCTGAAGAAACTGAGGCTAAAAGAGTTTATGTGACTTGTTCAGGGGCACAGAATTAGCAAGTGCCTGAGTAAGATTTAATTCATTTTCTCTCTCTCACTCTCTCTCTCTCTCTCTCTTTCTCTCTCTCTCGCTCTCTTTCTCTCTCTCCCTCTCCCTCTCTCTCTCATATCTTTCTGATTCTTAGTCCAGCATTCTCCACTGTGCTGCCTAAATGTCCCTCTTAAACATTAGAGAATATGAAAGACTGATTACATTTCCATAACTCTTAGAATTAGCCTGTCAAATTTAGGACACTCACTAAGGTAAATAGGTAATGGGCAATAGATCCAAAGTTTGAACCCTGGCCCTTGAACTCTAAATGTAGTGCTCTATCCTTTTCACCACAATGCTGTCTGCATCCCAATGCCTAGGCAAGATCTTCTATGGTCTGGCATGAGGTCAGGGTAGTTCATAGCATTAGGCGATAAAGAGAAACAGACTTTGGGTTTATTTGTTTGTAGCTTTTTCAAGATGGGGCATTAAACTGATTTTAGTATGACTGGGATCATATTCTGTGATTCCCTTATCATAAAAATCACAGAACTTCAGAATTGGAAGGAACCTCAACAGCTACCTAGTCCAAACCATATCTGAAAAGGAACTGGTCTTCCACATATTCCACATTCTACAAGTGGTCATCCAGATTCTGTGTGAAGATCTCTAAGGAGAAGAATCTAACATCCTCCAGGAAAATCCACTTCACTTGTCAATGACTTTAGTTACCAGGAAAATTTTCCTTACTTTAAACCTAAATTTACTCTGCAACTTCCATCGAATACTCCTAGCTTTACTTTCTGCGACCAAAAAGAAAAATCTAGTCCCTCTTCCATGTGACATCCCTTCAAATATTTGAACAATGCTTTCCTTTATACCCTAAGTCTTCCTTTCTTCAGGCTTAAACATTAATAGTTCCTTCAACTGAGCCTCCACAGGCATAGACTCAAGGCCTTTCCCCATCCTGGGTGCCCTCCTCTGGATACTCTCAAGCTTATGGAATAAAAAAAAAAAAAACATTTATTAAATGTTTATTGTGAGCCTTTAATTGTTCCAAGGGCTGGGAATGTATACAGAAAAGCAAAGTGGTCTCTATTTCAAAGAACATGCATTCTAACTGAGGGAGATAAATATATATTGAGAGTTCAACTATAGGGAGAATGGAAAAGTCCCAGAGTCCTTAGATTTCAGATTCTGGGTAGATGGTAAGACTCAACAGTCACTATAGTTCAAAACCAGCACAGACAGCAAAGCATAAACTAAATTAATAGGATATTATTACATAATAAGGGCTACAGGATCTCAGTAGTAGGGCAAGTAGTACACCAAAAGTAACCAAGTAACATGGTCTTCCATGGAAGTACATGGAAGGATTGTGCCTGGTGGACTCATTTGAGTAGTATAAACAGTCATCGTTCATCCAGGAGTCTAAAGAAACCTGTTCCTGGGACTATTTTGAAGGGTGATCTTGCTGGATTCTGAGGGGATAGGGGTCAGGTTGATGCTATTGGGGAAAAAGTCCTATAGTAGTTAAGGTATTTCCTAGACTGAGAAATGAACACCACTCCAGGAGAGGAAAGATTCATAGTACAGAGAAACTAGCACCTCTTTATTCCTGAAAGCAATGACTCTCAATGCAGACCAATATCACATTAGCTCTTTCAGCTGTCACTTAATTGAACTTGAACTTGCATTCCATTAAAATATCTAGAGTTTTTTCAATGTACTATTCAAAAGGGTTTCCATAATCTAATATTTGTGGAACTGATTTTTTAAAATCCAACTTTCCGTCTTTAAATTTGTCCTTATCAAATTTCATCTTACAAGAGTCAGCCCAATGGTCTAGCCTGTCAAGATGTTTTTGGATCCCAACTGTCATCCAAAGTATTAGTTATCTCTTCCAGGTTTTATTAGCATGTCATCTATGTCTTTATCCAAGTCATTGGAAAAAAAAATGCTAAGCAAGACTATACCAATCACAGACACTTAGGACATTCCACTAGAAACTATCTGCCAAGTAGACAGCACATCACTTACAGCAACTGTTTGACTTTAGCCATTGAAGGAATTCTAAATCTAATTGTATTACTGTCTAGTCTATATCTTTCTGTCTTTTCCAGAAGAGAAGCATGAGATATTTTGTCAAATGCCTTGCTAACATATGTTGTTGTTGTTCAGTCACATTGGACTCTTCATGACCCCATTTGGGATTTTCTTTGCAAAGATACTAGAGTGATTTGCCATTTCTTTCTCTAACTCATTTTACAAATGAGTTAAGTGGACAAGCAGGGTTAAGTGACTTGCCCAGAGTCACATAGCTAATATCTGAGACCATATTTGAACTGGTAAACTATAATTACAGCATTACCTTGACCTACCAATCTAGCAATCTTGTCCAAAAATAAGGATTAAGGGGAGTATAGGAAGACTTGTTTGTAATGAAGCCTTGCTAGCTATGTGTGATAACCACTTTGTTTTTTAGCAACAAATCCTGCCATATAATCCATATGATAATTTCCCAAGAATGAAAGTCAAAATCACTGGCCTGTAGTTTGTGGTCATACAACTGAATTCCAATCCCCTTGTTTTACAGATAAAGGAAAACTGAGGACCAGGGAGGCAAATTTATTTGGCCAAGATATGTGCATAGGTCCATACATATATACGTTTACATTTTGTGTATGTATGTGTGTGTACATATATATATGCACATATATACACATATGAATATATGTGTGTTTTGTATATATTATAATATTATGTATAAATGTATAAATATAATACACACATTTGTACATTGTTTGTTTCTCAAATTTGGTGCTTTCTAGTTCTGCAGCATCCGTTCCATTCTCCATGACTTTTCAACTGTCACAGACAATAGCTTGGCAATCCTATTTGCCAAAACCCAAAGATGTAGTACATCTTGACAAGATGACTCAAATTCCTAAGAGTAGTTGGATAATCTTTTGCCACCTTGCTTGATTAATTCCCAATTAGCTGCCTTTGTCTTATTCTTTCTCATCCAAAGGTCATTCTTCCTGGCAGAGAAAACAGAAGCTGAATGAGAACTGAGCAGCTCCTCTTTCTATCTGCTTTCAGTTATCATCCTGTCTATCCTGAGCAGTAGTCTTATCCCTGCACTGAACCCTCTCTTTCCCCCAATATAGCTTTTAAAAACCTCACTCTTTTTATTGCCCTTAAATTTGTCAGCCAGTCTTAAAGAATTCTGAGCTTTTGCACTCTTGACATTAATCTTAGAATCCTGTGACATGCTTTTGTAGGCATCCTGTTTGCCTGGCCCTGCTTCCATTTGAAAGATGAAAGACAAAAGAATGTCAAGGAGAAATCATTGGGAATATAGGGGTTGAGTACCAAGTCCCAGCCAAGGCCATTTGGGATTGGATAAAGGGATATCATGAATTTTTAGAGACCCAAGGAACAGGAAGCTGGGCAGAGATGGCCTATCATGGAGGTATACAAGAAGGAAAAATCACCATTCCCAGTCACGAAATACATGGGAAGGCATTCACGAGTGGAACTCCAAACCCCAGTTAGAGGAAGTAGAGGCATCTGTGACCAAAACTGGTGAGAAAAGGGCACTAGACCACTAAGAAGCTTTACTGAGCTGGTAAGATGTTTCACTATGGCTCCAAAGAGATTTTCATTAAAGGTAAGTACACTTGTCCCCCTATCACTGCTACTTTATTCTTCTCTTATAATTTTTAAGTAATAAAACAAACTCCCCAAAGGTGTTAAAAAATTTTCCAGTTCCTATCTTCCATCCTCATGCTCAAGTTTCTGCCACAACTCAATGACCATCACACTCATTCAGTCATAACTGGGAAGTGTCTTCGTTGTCCACAGTCTTATTGTAGCCAGGAGACTGACTCTGAACTCTAGTCCTTGGGGTTGGCTCTCTATTCTTTGATCTCAGTTCCAAGAACTAAACTGTTGACAGGTAGTGACGGCAAGGCGAGGTGTTCATTCCGGATTGTGTCTGAAGGAAAGGAATAAAATTCCCATGGAGCATTCAGAAAGTTTATCGAATCTTCTCAGTTTATACTACATCCTCTGCATGATTATTTTTTCAATTAGATTTTAAATCAGGTTATATGGATGAGCCATAGAAGAGCAGGTTCAAATACTGGAGAAAATTCTTGAATAAAATCTAAAACTTGGCCCTCAATGGTCCTATCTTATGTTTTTGCCTTTTAAACACTGGAGGTTAATCTCCTTTTCTCATTCACTTTTTCTCATTCCCAATTCCCAATTACTCCCTCCATTTTTCCCTTCATGTCCTCTATATCAAAATCAATTATTATCAAACCATGAATGAGCGTCTGTCTTGTCTTATGCATGACATTGCCCTGGACACTTTCCACCTTGACTTTCAATCAACATGACTCCAGCTCAGATTCTATCAATTTGCACAAGAATGGAAAATAGTCTGTCCTGAGATGGACCATCTTTGGGGCTTAGGGTTGACTGTTTCCAGTAGTCATCTATTAAGTAGCAAGTCCCGCCAAGAGGACTATTCATGATGTATAATATTTACAATTTTAGCAAAAAATGTACTTGGATATTAAATTGCTTTCTGGGAAAATTAAATTTGACAGCCAGAGCCCAATGAATCAAATGTGATATTTAATAGAAATAATATTATGTA
The DNA here is from genome assembly GCA_028627135.1 of Pseudochirops cupreus. Classification (NCBI taxonomy): domain Eukaryota; kingdom Metazoa; phylum Chordata; class Mammalia; order Diprotodontia; family Pseudocheiridae; genus Pseudochirops; species Pseudochirops cupreus. The sequence goes on along the minus strand of JAQQSU010013888.1, from coordinate 3,546 downwards.
CTGGATACTGCAGCAACTTTTATCTAATGATCTTGTAGATTTTCACCCAGCCTTCCTTCCCACAGGAAAACTCCCCAGCTGCATCTGAGAATCAGATAGAATGAAAAGTAGAGAGAGAACTATAAAATGTAGGAATATTAAGTAAATTCTAGTGCTTCAATGATGAGACTGCAGTAAAATAATCATCCCTTTAAGTGATTCTGACCAATGAAAAAACACGAAATACAATAAAAATACAGCCTCAGGAAAGGACAACATTAGCAAAATGAAGTCAAGAACTGAAGCAATTATCCAGATAATTTATCAGGATATTTTAGGCAAAATCATTTCTGACCAGAACGTTGGTCGCACAGTATTCAGTTCACCACTTATTTTACCTGACTCCTGCCTCCCAAGAAAGTCCCAGCTTAAAGACTTTTGTCATTGGTCACTGCATCTTACATATGAATGTGAAATATGTTAGGCTGACACAGCCAATTTACCTGTGGAATATTCCCTTTATGGGGCCTTTGTTCTAAAAGTTCACAATTGTTCATAAATCTTACTTCATGAACAATTACAATGCTCAGATGTTTCAGAAAGAGGGGAAATAATCATAAGATCAAGGCAGGAAGAGAAACACTAGGATCTTGCAACACCATCAGACTAATAGAAACCAATGAAGCCCAACAGACATTTCCCAGTTGGCATTTTGAATACTCAAGGGGCACATTTCACATCGAGGATGCGTAGAATTATAGTCTATTAATTTATTAGGTGAAGTGTGAACACTTCCTTTTTAATTTGGCTTATCTAGGTGGAGTATGATGGAAAGAAACTGTTGTGTGCAATAAATACTGTTGACTGAAAGCTGACTTTTATTTGAATGTGTTATTGTTGCCATTAATTTAATTGTTGCACTGATTGGTTTTTGGTAGGCTTACACCTGAAGGTTTCTTTTTTCCCCTTTAAGAAAAGAGCATCCATTGGGAAAAAATGAATAGATACTGTATGCTCCTGTTTAAGCATATTTCCTTTGACTTTTGCTCTGTGTGGTAATGAGCAGCTAGCCTACATCCTCTGGTAGTTACAGACCTTACGTATGTTTTTTTTTTTATGGATGGTAGGAAATCCCATTATTCCTCATATCAATGTCAAATATCCCAGTGTCTCTCGCCTTTCCCCAGAGATATATTGGAAACTACTTCGCAAGTCTTTGATCTTTCTTATTGCTCTCATTTGGACCCTCTCCCTATCTTCAATCTCTAGCTTATAGTACAGGGACCAGAAAGGTCTATAATATCAAAATGAGACCAGGGCTTTAGGGGACAACGAATTCATTCATTTAATCAATAACTGCTGGGCACAAAACTTGTACACAAAATTTGAAAATACAGAAGAGATTAGAAGATAGGTCAGCCTTCACAGAGTATAGTAAGTTTACTTTCCAATTTCTACATATTTCCTTCCAAGCTACTTGCAGCTGCAAAAGCCCATCATTTAAAACCAATTTTCTCCAGATGATGACATAGGGCTGAGAATTATAGAAGTGAAGAATATCTCTGGGTGACCCTAAGAGCAATGGAAAAATGTATGTGGTGTGTAAGTAGGCATGATTATATTACCAACGATGGCTTATTCATGAAAAAAAAAAAAGATAGACATAGAATCTCATATTTGGAAGGGATTTAGAGGTCGTCTAATCCAAAATCTCTTCTATATCCCCCAAAAGTTAGTATCCAAACACTATTGTAAGTATAATAATAAGGGGGAATTCACCTCTAAGCCTATCCCACTGTTAGATAGCTCTAATTTTTAAGATGTTTTCTCTAAGAGTTACCCTAAATCTATTTCTTTGCAATTTCTGCCTATTGCTTCCTGTTCTGCCCTCTGACTACTCTTTCTTCCCATTACAACCCTTCAGACAGCCAAGGAGAGTTATCATGTCCTTTCTGGTGGTGATTAGGAGAGAATGAGGGATCACAGAGTCACAGAACTTAAGAGTCACTCAGAACCTTGATAGCTATCTGGTCTAACTAATACACAAAAGACTTCCCTCTATGAAGCTGCTGTCAAGATATTAAGAGACACCTGTTTTTCCAGAGTGAAAGCCCAGCAATCAAGCTGTGCCCTGAACTTGGCATAACAATAATTCTTTGCACTCACCCTCTGAATGATTTTATCCTTTGCAAAATGTATTGCTTTGAACAAGCATTAGGTATTTCCTGAAGGATTTATGATTTTACTAGCTTCCCTATTTCCCAGGGACCTGAGAGCAAGAAGTAGCAGACATGCTACAACAGAAAGCCATCAGTCAAACCTCCTGACACAGTAACAATTCCTATGCTTGTAACCTCTAAGTGAACCGAGCCAGGGGCTGCACTACTGTTCCCACCACACTAACTCTGGTTCTGTACTCCACTGAACAATGATAAGGAACAATGACTCTAAAGAACTGAGACAATTACAAAGCTCAATGAGTCTAATAACTTAAAAACTGTTCCCTTAGGACACAGGAATGCTTGTATTGTCCCAAAGATGTCTGTACACTTGAGCCTACCATGGGAACTGTTCACTCAAGACCTCACAATGACTGTGTTAGATTCTGCCTTCTTGTGGTTTTCAGGGAACTACTCTACCACTGCCACAAGTCCTCCTTCTTAGGAAGTTTTTGCTGACATCAGAGTTAAATCGGCCTCTTTGTGATTTCTGCCTATTACTCCTGATTCTACTCTCTTAGGCCAACTAGTATATGTCTAATAGCTTCTCCACAGTATAACCCTTCCAAAACTTGAAGGCAGCTATCATGTCCCCTCTGAATCTAAGCTTCCTTCCTGTCCACTTCCTTCAACCTATCAACCTATGGCATGAACTCAAAGTCTTTCACCATACCCACATTGCTCTCCTAGGATCACTCTCCACTTAACCAATATCAAGCTGGGGAAAATGCAAGTATTCTCTTCTCAAGGCTAAATATGCTCAGTTCCATTAACCCATTCTACTAGGATGTGGTCTCAAAGCCACTTGACCTTTCTCAGTCTCAGTTTCTTCATATGAGTAGGATAATAATACCTTCTTCACAGGGTTGTTGGGAGGATCAAATGAAAATACATATGTAAAGAACTTGACAGACCTTAAATAACTATATGAATGTTAACTATAATAAGCCATTGAAACTGTGAATCTTTGTCAGACCAACGATTTTGTGCCTATGCTTCTCCATCCTTGTACAGATGAAGCTGTTGTTGGTTTTTTTAATTCAGCATAGGACTTAATGTTTATCTCCAATAAATTTTATCTCATTAAAGTTAGTCCATCTTTGTACTTTCTGATTCTGGTATACGTGTTGGCTACCCTGACGTCATCAATGGAGTATATGAATGGGGGGAAAAAAGCATGTGGATCAATCGTACAGTGAGAATGAAGGTTAATAGATGGATAGCTCAAATGATGCATGGGTATCCAAAAATATTTCTTTTTTTTTTTTAGAAGACACTTTTTTATTAAATTTTTTGAGTTACATATTTTCTCCCCGTCTTTCCCCCGCCCACCACCCCAAAACAGCCA
>JAQQSU010013887.1:0-11553 GCA_028627135.1 Pseudochirops cupreus | reverse complement strand
ATGTAATGTTGTGAATATTATAATGTTTTGAATGTTTGTCTTGATTTGTGATGGAATAAACAGAGTGTTCACTATATTTTGTAATCTGAACTCTAAAAGCTGTTCACAGTAGCATTCCTTTGGGAATCTGCTGAGGGTTGGCATTACAGTATGATATAGAAGACACCCCCAAAACTCTTGAAAATTGATTTACAGACAAAACAGCATCAAACCTACTGGCACCTACATTTTACAAGACTTCTAATGACTTTAAACAGGAAAGCATTGACCATGCTGTTATTTAGAATTTATGTTGTACTTCACATTTTCTAAGTGTTTTACAATCCTGAGTGGTTTCTTATAGCACTCTCACGTAATAAGTCAGTTTTATTATGCCTAATACAGAAGTGAAGAAGCTGAGGATCATCTAAGTGAATTACCAAGAATCTCATGAGTTGGTAAATATCTCATGAGTTAGTAAATTCACTCATAGAAAATTCAATTCATTATTCCTAAATATCCCACTTCAGTGCTTTGTGAGGGAAGCATACACATGTCTAGTTATACATATTCATTCATATATATCTTTCTATCTCTTACCCATTCCATGCTAAACAAGTATAGATTTCCTACATTCTTATCTTTGCAAGACCTTTCCAAGAACACCAAACATGTTGCAACAAATGAAAAACACTTAACAGTAAAATATCTATATATCTATATATCTATATCTATATCTATATCTATACACACACACACACACATGTATATATGTATGCATGTATTACCACTATTTAAGAGGATTCTTGTGAAGTCTAATCTAAAGATGTTCTGAAACTTGTGAAGTGGGCTTCAAGAAAGGTAACATAGTTTAGGACAACTCAAGTCTAGAAAAGGCTCTATAAATGCCTATACTTCTGGAAAATGGTCAAACCCAAGGAATCAAAGGAACACCATAGTGTTGAATCTATTCTTTATCAGCAATTAGGTGACAGAATAGTGACCCTGGAGTCAGAAAGATCTAAGTTCAAACCTGATTCCAAACACTTACTGTGTGACCCCGTGTAACTAACTCATTTAACTTCACTCTGCCTCAGTTTTCTTGGCTCTAAAATCTGTTTAAGAATAGCATCTACTTCTTATTGCTTTTGTGAGGATCAAATGTGATAATATTTCTAAGGCACTCAACTAAATGCTTGTCTCCACCCACTTTTCCTTCCCTTTATGTACTATTCTGGTGCACAGGAATTTTGTCAGGTCACCCTTACACATATTTTTGCATTGGCTCACTAATTCATTCTAGAGTTCCTCTGTTAACATGGTCAAGTGTTGGTATTCATTGGAGTGAGATGTGATGTGATTATAAGATCATAGTTCTAGAACTTCCAAACTACAATTGTAAAGTTGTAGAAGGAATTTCAAAAGTCATTAAGTTCATCTTTTGTGATTTATAAATAAGAAAACTGAGGCCCAAGGAGGTTCAATGGCATGTCTAAGATCTTAGACCATAATTCATCAGGGTAGTATTTGAACCCAAGATCTGTGACTTCTGAGCCATTGCTCTTGATATATAAATTATAGGCACTGGAATTGACATTCTAACTAATTTTGTCCCAAACATACCATTTGAGAAACACTCAGGTTGTAACCCATTTAAAACCTGAGTGGATTGCATTGACTCTCGGAAAAAGATAATGATCATTTTGTGATGATGTTAAAGAAGCCTGAGAAATCAGGCAAATTTAATTCATTGTCTTTTTCAATTTGCACACACTTGGGAACAGATCAAGGAAAAAATGCTCTTGGAAAAAGTATGTGCCTCGGAATTCAGGCATGAATTAATCTGTGATTAAAATTACTTCTAGAGGGGGCAGAGCCAACATGGTGGAGTAAAAGCAAGAATTTGCTTGAGTGCTGTTCCAGCCACCTCCTATACCTGTAAAAAAAATTACTCTAAACAAATTTTAGAGCTACAGAACCCAAAAAGAGATAAACTAATCTCCCGCTGAAGGCAGCCTGGTAGGCCAACAGGAAGGGTCTATTGCACCAGGCTGGGAGCTGAGTCCAGTCTCATGTGAGCTGTGCCAGCCCAGACCCAGGAGTCCCTGACTAGCAGCACAGACCAGCCAGAACAAACTTCCAGAGAATGAGTCATCAGAAACTGTGGCAGTTTCCGAACTTATCAATCCATAAACTCCAAAGAGAAAGTAAAAGGTCAGTAGGGAACTCTGTTGGAACTAGGGGAGAGAAGACCACAATCTAGCCCCTGTCAGGGTGAGAGGTGTGTGGTGGCATGGCAGCTGCAACTGCTGCCATGTGGCTGCTTCTGGAGCTCTTGGCCTGCAGATTTTAGGGGGACCAAGAGACCATTCAGAGGGTAATGGCTCTTGCTTTGACTTGCTTGGATCTGGGTTGCAGTCTTGGGTGGTGGTCCTGGGGTTAGCAACACCAGTTTGCTAGATCTTGTGGCGGCTGTAGAGAGGGTACCCTCCTCATACCTCTGACAATAGCTCTGACATCAACTGTGAAAACCCCAGCAATTTGGGACACAACTCTCTCCACTCTAGAAGCAGAGTTCTACTATGGCAAAGAGCTAAAATAATCAAGTAAATGGCAGGCAAGATAAGCAAACAGAGGAAGCACAATGAGACCATAGAATCTTGGGGGGAGGAGGGAGGACAAAAGGGATCAAAACATGGAACCAGAAGAAGACAACAAAATCAAAACTCTTGCATCAAAAATTTCCAAGAAAAATATGAATTGGTCTCCATGGAGGAGCTCAGGAAGGATTTTGAAAACCAAGTAAGAGAAGTGGAGGAAAAATTGGGAAGAGAAATGAGAATAATGCAAGAAAATCATGAAAAGCAAGTCAACAGCCTGACTGAAGAATATAACACCTTAAAAAAATAAACTAACTTGGGATGGTAGGTGGCATGGTGATAGAGCACCAGCCCTGTAGTCAGGAGGGCCTGAGTTCAAATCCAACCTCAGACACTCAAACAAAAAAACTAGCTGTGTGACCTTGGGCAAGTCACTTAACCCCAATTTCCCAACTTCGCCCCTCCAAAAAGGAAAAAAAGAAAAGAAAAAGAAAAAAATAGACTAACACAAATGGCAAAAGAGGCCCAAAAAGCCAATGAGGAGAAGAGTGCCTTCAAAAGAAAAATTGTCCAGATGGAAAAGGAATTTCAAAAATTCACTGATGAGAATAATTCCTTCAAAATTAGATTGGATCAAATGGAAGCTAACGACTATGAAAAATCAAGATACTATAAAACAGATCCAAACAAACAAAGGCATAGAAGGCAATGTGAAATATCTCGTTGGAAAAAACACTGATCTGCAAAATAGATCCAGGCGAGATAATTTAAAAATTATTTAAAATAATTTTTAAAATTACCTGAAAGCCATGATACAAAAAAATAAGAGCCTAGAAATCATCCTTCAAGAAATTCTCAAGGAAAATTGCCCTGATATTCTAGAACCAGGGGGCAAAATAGAAATTGAAAGAATTTACTAATTGCTTCTTGAAAAAAAATCCCAAAAAGAAAACTGCTAGGAATACCATAGCCAAATTCCAAAGTTCCCAGGTCAAGGAGCAAATATTACAAGCTGCCAGGAAGCAACAATTTGAGTATTGTGGAAACACAATCTTGTGGATAACACAAGATCTAGCAGCTTCTCCATTAAGGGATCAAAAGTCTTGGAATATGATATTCCAGAGGTCAAAGGAGCTAGGATTAAAATCAAGAATCACCTACCTAGCAAAACTGAGTAAAATGCTTCAGGGGAAAATGTGGTCATTCAATGAAATAGAGGACTTTCAAGTATTTTTGATGAAAAAACCAAAGCTGAACAGAAAATTTGACTTTCAAATACAAGAAACAAAAAAAGCATGAGAAGGTAAACAAACAAAAAAAAAATCATAAGGAACTTATTAAAATTGAACTCTTTACATCCCTACATGGAAAAACAATAATTGTAACTCATGAGACTTTTCTCAGTATGAGGATAGTTGAAGGAAATATATGTGTATACACATACACACACACATATACACATATATATGTATACATACACATGTGTATGTATAGGAGAATGTATGTGTGTATAAATATATATGTGAGTGTGTGCATATGTGTGTACATGTATACATAGACAGAGGGCACAGGATCAGTTGAATATGAGGGGATGATATGTAAAAAAATAAAATTAAGAGGTGGGAGAGGAATATAACGGGAGGAGAAAGGGAAAGATAGAAGAGAGTAAATTATCATATAAAAGAGGCAAAAGAAAACTATTACAATAGAGGGGAAGAGCAGGAAGGTGAAAGGGAATGAGTCAACCTTACTCTCAGTCAATTTAGCTTATGAGGGAATAATATACCTATTCAATTGGGCATCTTACCCTATAGGAAAGTAAGGGGGAAGGGATAAAAAGGGGGATGATAGAACGGAGGACAAAGTGGGGGAGAGGGTAGTTAGAAGCAAACGCTTTTGAAAAGGGACAGGGTCAAAGTAGAAAATGGAATAAGTGGGGGTGGTGTAGGATGGAAAGAAATAGAGTAAGTTTTTAACAATATAACTACCATGGAAACATTTTGTGTAACTACACATGTACAGCCTGTATTGAATTGCTTGTCTTCCCAGTTGGTGTGGGTGACAAGGCAAGAAGGGAAAGCATATGGAAATCAAAGTTTTAAAAACAAGTGTAAAAAAAATTGCATTTTTTTTTTGCACATGAAACTGGGAAATAAGATATACAGGCACTGGGGTATAGAAATCCATCTTGCCCTACTAGAAAGTTGGAGGGAGGGAATAGTGGAAGATATAAGAGAGAATAGATTGGGGGAAGGGATATTCAAGAGGCTCACTATCTTGGAGTGGGGGGTTGGGGAAAGATGGGGAGAAAATTTGTAACTCAAAATCTTGTGGAAATGAATGTTGAAAACTAAAAATAAATAAATAAATTGGAAAATAAAATAAAATAAAATCACATTCCACAGGGGGAAAAATACTTCTAATTTTGTGGCTAATCTTTGCTAAAAAGTAGGGTCATTATTTATTTTGTTAATTACTTAAGGAGAAAAAATATTAAAAGTTTAGTCATTCCTTTTTCACTGAATTAAGAGAGAATTATACTTGATATTGTTGTTTTTCAAAAAAAGTTATTGAAAGTAGAGTGCTAAATCCTAAGAATAGATATTTTAGCTTCCTGCTCTTCCCCTCCATTGTAACAGATTCTCTGCCTTCAAGGAGCATAAATATATATTAGACTGAACAATTTATATTAACTATTCCATAAGAGAAAACAATAAATACTTTTAAAATTATTCTGGCTCTGTTAGTATGTATTCACTTCAGAAACATGCCAATGTATAATTCTTTGCACATGTTTGCATTCCACTGACATGGCTTGGTCCTGTTACCACTGCTGTCATTTAGACCTATGTCCTCCATGTGAAGTTTCAGATAAAAAAGCAAATTTCATTTCTGGCTATTCATCTTCCAGGTGATACGTGCCCCAGCTCAAAAATGCGTCTGCTATGTGAGAACATATTAAGTTATTATTGCATAAGTAATGACTCTTTGACTTAAATATTAACCCAAAAAAGGACTGATAATTTACAAAGAAAGTCAATCAATAAATGAACTGTTCCTAATCAGCTCAAGAGCTGGCAGGATGACATTCCATTATCCTGTCAGACACATTGCCATCAAATGTGTGAAACCTCAAAGGGCTGGCTTCGCCCTAACCGCCTGGCTGGTTCTGACTTTCTCAATACAGCCTCCCCCACGCATGTTGAATTTCATCTTACCCCATAACACTATGAGAACTGTGTGCCAACTTCCAGATACATATTTGCATGTCAATTTAATCCATAACACAGTGTAACTTCAGTGTAGTGGGTGGGAAGGCTTCCCGTGGTGACGGCGCTATGTCACTATAGCTCCCTGACAGCTGATTCTCAGTAGACAGGGCTGTCAGAGAATCAGAGACTTCCACATGTACAAGTGAAATTAACTTCTGTTAGTCTGACATTTTCCACAATCAATACTCACAGGGTCCTTGTCTCTAGGATCAAAATTCATAAATCAAAAGCAGAAAGCATGAAATAAGGTATTTGATAAATCCATTAAGTGAAGTGGAAGTGTACTTCTGTCGTGCTGTTTAAAGACTACAGTAATACTTGTGGAAACCAGGGGGGAAAAAAGAAAAAGAAAAGATAGGAACCCAACTAGATTTGTTAAGGGGATTGTACAATTTGTTGGTTGTTGTTTTTGTTGCTGCTTCATGTAGTTTGTCTGATGATATTTAAGATAGTGGTCGCTATTTCAAAGTAATGGTTTAGTCTCACTTTTTTCCTTAAATTCTTTGCTGGAGATAGGGAAATGGAGTAATGAGAAGTTTGGAATCAAGAGACAAAAATCCAACTCATATTATTTTGCAAGATAAAATTGGCATCAGGGGCACTGACTTAGTCATCATGCTTCAAAGACTCAATGGGATACATTTCTGTGTGTGTAAGTACATACATATGTATATGTATGTATGTATGTAATTGCATGCATGTGTGAATAGCTGAGAAAACTGAAGCAATTCTACTTCACCGCAGTTCCTCTAACTTGCTGCTGACCCTGCTTGCATTACAGCCCCCACCCTAGATACGACTTCCTTATTGCTGAAATAGCAAGGACAGTCCTATTAGGATGGGATTATAAGAGACTTATATTTACTTGAAGAGGAGCCTTTCCTGGTACTAATTTAAGCAACAGACTCTGGCCAATCAAAGGATACCACTTCCCTTATTCCTATCCTACAAGTTCCCAACAGCAAACCCTATCCAATCCAAAAGTCCTTCACATCTCATTCACCTCCAGCCCAAGCTGACACCTATATGAGTTTTGTCCTTTTGTTCCTTGGGACATTCTCCACCCATCTGGGTAGGCCTCTCTTGCAGGAGGTTTCAAGAAACCCTCCTAGATTCCTAAATTTCTCGTTTGGTGTTAGGTTTTAGTTTTGGTCATAGTTCTAGTTTGTTCTAGCACTGAAAATTTTACCCATACTAAATGGTGGCAGTGGTGGAATTTCAAGACTGACCAACCTGTGGAATTCCAGATGTTGTGATCCAGGAACGCAGATTCTGGGCTCTCTGGATCAGCTTTATACCTTGGTACTGAGAAACTGGTGAGTGTTTGTACTTGGGTACACACACACATGTATACCTACATGTACATGTACATGTGTGTATGTGTGCATGCATATACATGCCTACATACATGTAGGTGTGCATACTACTATGTACACTGTGTAAGTTAATATGTGTGCCATATGTGCATGTGTGCATGCATGCATGCAAATATGTATATATACATGTGCATCTAAGTTTCTTTGCATGTGTATCTGTGTAAATATACACAAAAGGAATTTAAGATCTCGATATATGAATTTTTGCCAAAGCTAGATTGAAGCCTATTCATGCTTACTCCTCCTACGTGAGTCATTTCTGTGCTCCACAAAGTTCATTGTAGGCAGTCTATCCAATACTCTAGAGAATTTCCTCAGTTTTCTTCTAAAACTGCAAAGCTATCCACCTATGATCCTTCATTCTTCCCACATAACCAATTCATCATTTCTTTCTGCCATACAATTCCTTGTTGAACATTCGTTATTCCAGTTCTTTTCCCAAATTCTTTGCTGTTTGTTTCAATCAGTTCACACCCACTATGCACCTTTCCATTTCTCTCTGTGTGATGCTCATCTTTTGTTCATCTGAAGCAATAGTGCTCTGGGTCTTAGTGTCATATCCCCAAATCAGTACAGTGTTTGTTTTCAACAGGTGGGAATCTTAAAGTCAGCAAAAAGTATTCTGTGATTTTCTGAAAGTGATCCAGCCACTTTACCCCTCCTTTTCAACTTTGGGCCCTAAACATTGTCCATACGTATTACCTGCTGCAGATAGATATTCTGTTGGCTAGGTTCTGTAGGGTGCCCATTCATGTGCATGTTGAAATCTGGAACATAAACATTCTTCATCTTGTTGGTCTTTAACAAGTGGATGCACAGGCCAGATTCCTGAGATAGATTACTGGTCTCTCTCAGAAGTTTTTATAATGTCTTGGGACTTGATTTAATCATCTAAATATCATACCTCAAAAAAGAACATTTGGAGAAATCTACAGGAAATTCTTCCTTGATTTGAAATTATGTTGTACCTTCTTAATCCCAGTATTTGTTTTGTGTGTCACCTGATATTCCAAGATTCATTGATTAGGATTAAGTTTGTTGCTGCATCTTCCAAGCAATAGTGAATGTTGATGTGTAGATGAAAAATACCTTCTCCTAAAAGATCCTGGAAGACAAAGTTTTATTTTACTAGGCATAATGCTTTTTCATAATCAACAAGTAATTAACACAGTGAGTGTTGGTCTGGAGAAGGAGAAAGTGTGCTTCTTCCCATGAGACAGGGTGAGAGGGAGAACATAGTGAAGAGAGACAATGAAGTGATGTGGAATGAGAAGGAAGGGGAAAAGAGAGTGCTCTCAGAGAATGGCCTAATCTTTTGTTTTTTTTTTTTCAGTGAAATATGAGGCAGGTTCTTACCTGAGAGGGTTGGGGGCCAAGGAGTTACGGGATAAAAAGATTTAGAAAAGTTGCTATGGTAAGTGGGATAATGATGGCTCATGTGAGATTATTTCATGTAACTTTGTAGTTGACCCAGTTAGTATGGTCACCTTAACTTTGAATAAGGTAACCAAGTGGTGCACAAGAGTTTGATCTCTATAATTAATGGAGGATTAATGTCTAATTTTTTTGGATATACTCTCTTACTCTTGCTCTCTCTTCTCTCCTTCTCCCTCTGTACATATGTATATGTACACACATATATGCCATCTCTGTATATGTGTTTATATAAACTCATATATACACATGTGAATATGTGTGTTTACACATACACACACATTCCATTGACTTCTTTTGGCATATTTGTGAATTTAAGGCACTGTAGGGTCCTTATATGTTTCCAAAAAGTCAGATATTCATCTATATGAGCCATGTGAGGCACAAAATATTATATATGTGTGTATAATGCATTAGACATGTATATACACATATATGTACGTGTGTGTGCATGTATGTATTTATGGAATGAATCAAGAGAAACTGAGGCCCCAATAGGCTTGAATTCTATCTCTGGCACACACTAGCTATATGACCCTAGACTAGTCACTTTACTCCTCAATATTCCAGGTATCTCTATAAGACTATAGTTGGACCTGTAAATTGCATTCAGCAATGGAGAAAATCTTTACCACTTCACAAGTAGCTGCAGGATGTAAAGAATTTTATTTTTTAAATTTATTTAATTTTTTGGGGAGGGCAATTGGGGTTAAGTGACTTGCCCAAAGTCACATGGCTAGTTAGTGTGCCAAGTGTCTGAGGCCGGGTTTGAACTCAGGTCCTCCTGATTGCAGGGCCGGTGCTCTACTCACTGCACCACCTAGCCATCCCTAAACAAGAGATTTTATAAAGATATTTGTGAAGCTTTATTTTTATTGTTTTAGTTTATTTTTTTTTGTTTTGTTTCATCTGTTTATGTGTCTTTACCAGTGGCCTGAAAGTTAAGTTTTTAGTTTTTTGCTTTTTTTTTTCATTTTACTAAGACCATTAAAGCATGTAACCAAAGAATACGTCCATATGCTATTTTAAAGTGTTCTTATCTTTGACCTGACAATCTTTACACCAGCCAGGCTTATCTATTTACTGTCTGTTCAAAGTAGTTCAGATGCTTTCACTTGCATACTTTGTACTGTGTACATACTATGATTGGTCTTTGCTCCTGCTAGAGGTAGAAATAACCTCATTTTAAAAGTTTCCTTGTTGCTGGTGTTTTATTTTGATACCTGTGTTTTACTAGTGCTTACATATTTGCCTCTTTTCTTTCCCATGGTATTTCCTTGACCATTCATATCTGTATGTCCTGTGCTTCTTGAGGGCTTTGTCTTATTCTCCAGCATCTATATGCTATCAGATTGCTTGGTGGGAAATACCCATCTCTATATCCTGATAGCTATTTTGGAGCACTCTCTAAGTCTGGTTCTTCTTGTGACTGGTCCTTCATTTCTGGTTTTTGCTCTCCCAGTTCTGGCTGTTCATTTCATTTCCATTATCTTCTTCTACTAGCACCTTGAATGTGGTGGGATTGGGCATAGGGAGGAATGATTGTCTTTTAAATCCCTTCTTAAATATCATACCCAATAGTATCATGTGGAATATGGCTTAATACTAAGACCTGGCCCAAAAAGCTGTTTTACCTTATTTCTAACTGTTTCACTCAATTAGACTGCAAATACCATCTAAATGTATAGTAGGACAATTCTGACAAGGTATGTTAAAATGATATCAATAATTAAACTAACATTAATAAGTAGACTACATACATCATTCTTCTTTCATTGCTTTTCTATTTAGTTTAGTTCAACAAATTAAAAAAGAAACAACTTAATCCTACTGTGTGCATAGCACAGTGTGAGGCACAGTATAGGGTGTGAGAAGGGGAAGTAATACAAAGTTTAAGAAGGACATGATCCCTGTCTTCATGGAACTTAAGATTTAGTAGGAGAATAAGCTTTAATCACAAATAACTCTATACTTTATAATAGAATTATAAAGGCTTAGTGTGAGAGAAAACGTCAAAAATCATAAAAGTCAGGAACAATTAACTCAGGGTCTGTGATCTTGCTTTAAAAAAATGATAACTGGGGGCAGAGCCAAGATGGCTGCATAGAAGCAACAAGGTTCTGCAGCTCCCACATAGGCACCTTAAATACCCATAATATAAGACTCTAAACAAATTTTAGGCTCCCAAACTCACAAAAATACAGAAAAACACATCCCCCACTAAAGTCAGCCTGGCAGGAAGGGCTCATCACAGCACTCTAGGAGCCAAAAGCAGCTCTGCCTGAAACCACAGCTTGGCCTTGGGGTGGTCAGAACGAGTAGCAGCTGGAGCCTTCAGGAGAGTAGATCAGTGGCAGCTGTGGCAGTTTCCAGACTTATCAAGCCATAAGAAACAAGGACTAAGTGAAAAGTCAGGGGAACTCAGCTAAATTTGGGGGAGAAAAGCAGTTCCGCTGAACTGCCACCAGGGCAAGGAAGTGGCAGAAGAAGTGGCTCTGCAGCTACAACCATGTGGCTGCTTCAGAGCTCCTGGCCTGCAGACTGCCACAGGGCCAAGGTAATGTTCAGAGGCTAACTGCTCATGCATTGAGCAGCCTGGATCTCGATCATGGTCTTGGGTGGTGGTCCTGGGGTGTGTTTTCAGTGAGCCAAAGCTGGTGGGGGCTGCAGCAGGTTCCAAATAGCTCCAGTGGCTGTGAAAACCCCAGAAATTTGGGACAGAGCTTTCCCCTCTGGAAGGAGAGTTCCACAGAGCTAAAAAATCAAATAATTCACTGGCAACATGAGCAGGCAAAGGAAGCAAAGTAAGAACAGCAACTGTACTTTAGATTCCTTCTTTGGGGACAAAAAAGATCAAAGCATGGAACAGGAGGAAGACAACATAGTCAGAAC
>JAQQSU010013886.1:0-11553 GCA_028627135.1 Pseudochirops cupreus | reverse complement strand
CAGACACTGTGGTAGGGAGATCCATCCTGCCCTACTGGAAAGTCAGAGGGGCAATGGGGGAAGACATAGCAGAGAGCAGATTGGGGGAGGGGTTATACAATGGGATGGCTGCTTTGAGGTGTTGGGTAGGGGAAAGATGGGGAGAAAATTTGTAACTCAAAATCTCGTGGAAATAAATGATGTAAACAAGAAAATAAATAAACCAATCAACAACAAAAAAAAGGATGGTAAAAAAGGAAAATGACAAATACTCTATAGGAGATGCACTGTTGGAGCTATGAACTGGTCCAACTTTCTGGAGAACAATTAGGAACTATGCCCAAAGGCATATAAAACTATGCATACTCTTTCACTTAGCAATACAGCTACTGGGTCTATACCCCAAAGAGATTAAAGGAAAAAGGCAAAAGATTTATGTGTACAAAAATATTTATAGCAGCTCTTTTTGTGGTGCCAAAGAACTGGAAATTGAAAAGATTCCTATCAATTGAAGAATGACTGAACAAGTTATGGTACACAATTATGATGGAATACTATTGTGTTATTAGAAATGATGAGGGGGGTGGTTTCAGAAAAACCTGGGAAAACATATTAACTGATGCAAAGTGAAGTGAGCAGAACTAGGAGAACATTGTACATAGTATTAGCAATACTGTAATGATGATTAACTCTGAAAGAATTAGCTATTCTGATCAATACAATGATCCATTACAATTCCAAAGGACTTAAGTTGAAAAATACTTTCAATTTCCTGAGAGACGACTGATGAACTGTGAGTACAGATTAAAACATTTTTTCACGTTTTCTTTCTTTTTGCAATGTGGAAATGTTTTGCGTGACTTCATATGTATAATGGGTATTTTTTTCCCTTCTCAATGTGGGGGAAGGGGTGAAGGGAGGTAGAGAATTTGGAATTGAAAGTTAAAAAAGAGAAAGGGGAGGGAAGGAAGGAAGGAAGGAAGGAAGGAAGAAGGGAGGGAGGGAAGGAAGGAAAGAAGGAAGGAACAAAGGAAGGAAGGAAGGAAGGAAGGAAAGAGGGAGGGAGGGAAGGATACAGCGAGTAAGGAAGAAAGAAAAGAAGAGGTGGGTACCAGTCCTCTAGAAAAAAGATTTCCTTAGCAGTAGGTATCTTGGAGAAGAAAGGATCCTCAACAGAGAATCACCCTACAACTGACAGTTGAAAGCCATGCCAGGGAAAAAGGGAAGGACAGGGTGAGTTGGATGCTACCAATTCTGCTATTGTCATTGCTGTTGCTTGGATACTCAATTTTGAGGCAAATGGGAAATATTTTTTTCAGAAGTGTCCTGAAGTATATATACTTTAGGTGGGAAAGGGAAGCATTAAATCAGTCTAATGGTTATTTAAATACCTTATGTTGAGGGTATCATCACCCTTTCACTTACTTCTCATCTTAGTGATTCTGAACTCCAGTTATCATCATACAAAGTTGTTCTCTACCCCCACTGCCCAATCCCTTATTCCCATTCCTGTTAAACCCAATTCCTACAATATCCCATTCTAAAGCTATCCACACATTCTCACTCTGGTCTCTAGGATGAAACTGTGTTCTCTTTCATATATGAAACAAACTTGCTTTTGTCTTAAATATTTTCCTTTCCTACTTCTTTTATCTTCTGACTCTCACTGAGACCTAGCTCTGTCCTGATGACATAAAGTCCCTGAACTTTCTTTCTAGCACTTGTATTTTCATTCATTCCCCCCAACTCACTAGTCCAGATAGGGAATACTCCTTCAATACTCCTTCATCTCCATTGTCACTTTCAGGCTATCCCTCTACCATCATCACTCAGTAACCAATCAAAATTCTGGTAGCAGTTGTCTGCCAGCCTCCTGGACATTCTCTTTCCTTCCTCAGTAAGTTCAGTCCTTGTCTCAAAGTTCTTCTTTTCTTTCCAGCTTCTTATCTCATGCTTCAATATGCAAATTGATCATCTTCAAAACACAATAACTTCACAACTTTTCAACTTACTCATTTTACACGACCTCCCCTCAGCAACACATGAAGATGGCCATACTCTTGATATTGTCATGACCCCCTAAAATGCACCACTTAACTCTTCACAAACTCGGAAATTCCCTCATCTGATCACAATCTATTGTCATTCCACTTCTGCCTTGCATCTCAAATCCTTCTTTATCCTCACTATCATTTCCAATCCTCTTACTCATTGAGTCAATCCTCTGAGCTCTTTCCCAGGTGATCACTTCTGTTCTACCTACACTTTTCTCCTTCTTCCCCATCTTGACCCAGCTGAACAAGTTCAACTCTACACTACGCTGTTCTCTTGAGTACTAGCCCCCTTATCCTATTGCCAGTCTGGCCCTGCCAAGGATTAGCCCCCCTACTTTTGCTCCTACTCACATACTATTGAATTAAGCTACAGAAAAATCACAAGACTGGATGAACTGGGTCCACTATAAATTTATGTTACATAATCTCAACTGGGCCCTCACTGCAATGAGCCAGCCCTTTTACATCTCCCTAATTAACTTACTAACTCATTCATTACAGAGGCATTTCCAAACCTTTACATACCTCCTCAAACCTCTCATGGCTGCCCCTTTCCATCCCTCTCATCTGAGAATCTTTGCTCATATTTTACTGGAAAAAACTAAGGCTATTCTCCAAGAGCTCCTTTTCCTCTACTCCTCATCTCACATTACCCAGATGCCTTCTGCCATTTTCTCTTCCTCCAGCCCTACCTCACATAAAGAAGTATCTCTTCTTCTTGCCAAGGCAAACCCCTAACATGTACAAGTGATGCCATTCCAACCCACATTCTCTGGGAGACTGTCCTTTTTATCTTCCCCATTCCCACTTATCTTCCAACTCTGTCTGCCTACTGGCTACTTCCCTACTACCTACACACATGCTCACATCTTCCCAACTACAAAGATCCCTCTTTTGAACTGTCCATCCTTGCTGGCTATCATTCCATACCTTTCCTCCCTTTTGTGGCTAAATTCCTTGAGAAGGCTCTCTACAATGAATGCTTGCACTTCCTTCTCCCTCCCTCTCATCTTAACTCTTGACAATCTGGAGAATGGTCTTATCATTTAATCAAAACTGTCTTCTCAGGGGCGGTTAGGTGGCACAGTGAATAGAGCACTGACCCTGGAGCCAGGAGGACCTGAGTTGAAATCTGGCCTCAGATACTTAACTCTTTACTATCCTTGTGACCTTGAGCAAGTCACCTAACCCCAATTGCCCTGCCTTCCCCCCTGCAAAAAAACAAACAAACAAACCAAAACTATCTTCTGCAAGGAGTTTAGCCGCAAAAGGAAAGAGAAATATGGAATTATAGTTAGTGGGATTAAATGAATCAAGTAAGGGGTTTTTGTGCATGGGAGAGACATGGACATTGCATAATATATGTTTCAGCTAATGTTACAGCTGGAAGGGACCTTTTAACATACAAATACAGAGAATGTTAGAGAGGTAAGAAACTATGCAGTTCAATTCTCTCATTTTACAAATGAAGAAACTGAGGAGGGCCAGAAAGGCTAAGTGACTTATCCAAAGCAATACATTTGTTAGTGGTGGAACTGGATCTAAAATCCAAGTGTCCCAGTTTCCAGGCCATTACCAGTTTAATTATTCAATTAAAGATTTTATAAAAGCCACCTAACACATTTGGAAATTCTCTCAACAATCCTCAATTTTGATTTAAAACTGACACTTCAAGCAGGCAACTAATAATTTAAAAGATATGGACAAAATTTCTATGCTGTAAGTATTTAAGGTAAGCATTTAACATATTCTGAAAAAGCAATGAGCTGATCCTCATCACCATAAAGAAACATCCCTCCAAACCAAAAGTGCATTCTCTCTCAAGTACATAAGAGTCCAGGTCCAAGTGGACTCAAGTTAGAGCATATGATGTGTCAAAGGTGGTAACTCACAATGCTTCATTGCTGGAAGTCTTTTTTTCTCCTTTGTAAGGAGCTCAGTATTTCTAATTGGTTCTCAGACCCCATTGCAAACACTGCTGTCATTTATTCCAGGTCTTAGGGGCACTTATACTTACTAGGCCACTGAGAAATCCAAATCCTTATAACTCTGAAATTCAAGGTCCTCTTCTAGTTGAAAGATCGGGATGGAGGGGGACTAAGACTTCTGCCACAAATGCATTCCCTCTCAGGGGTGTAGCTGGAAATGCTTTCTCTTCTAAGAAGCCAGACACTCAAATGTTTTATTACAAACTGGTTTATTATTTTATAGAAATCCCACCAAACATAATGGGATATGTACATTAATTCAATTACCTTTTTTGATTGACTCAACAGAGATATTTTCACCTGATAAATTTACCAGGCCTAGAGTATGTTGCTAGTTACTTTAAGTGGGATGGACTGGTTGACTGACTCAACCAATCCCATCCAGTAGAGTACGAGGAGAAAACTTAAGGGGAACATGATCTCTGTCTTCTAGTACTTGAGAAGAGCTATCATATGGAACAGGGATTAGACTTGCTCTGCTTGGCCCCTTAGGGAAGAACTGAGAGCCATGGGGAAAAATTACAGAGAGGCAGATTTTGAATTGAAGCAAAGAAAACTAATCAGTCATTTAAAATGTTAAAAAGTGGAAAGAGTTGCTTTGGAATGGAGTGAGTTCCCCAGTCCTGGACTTCTATGAGTAGAGGCTAGATGACCCTTGTCAGAAATATTTTAAATGGGATTTCTGTTTGGGAACGAGGTGAGACTAAATAGTCTCTGTATCATTTAGTCCATTTTAGCCCTGAGATTTTTTGATTCTCAGATAATTTCCAATTCTACAGTATCAGTTGTCAGACCCTTGATCAGGAATCTCTCTACCCTTTGTCATCATTTTTTTCCCAATGCAGAATTTGATTCAAATTACACAACTTTTATTTAAAATGCCTCTTTCAAGACCCATGCCACAAGTGGGAGGACTATCTACGTGCTAAAGGCAGACACAGTTTCTCACTCTTGACAGAAATCCCACTCATATTTCTGACCTGGTGATTAATGCAATTTTATGAGTGGGTTTTATTTCTCCATTCGGGAATCCTATGGTAGTAATTATCATACCATCATTTTCACATTCTGCTTCCCAAACCACTTGTGACACATTAAATTGAAAAGATTCATCATCTCTCAATGGGGATCCCTCAGAGAAGACTTTACAATTACTTGGCCTTGTCTAGCTCCTATGTCAACATATGCACAGTTACAGCTCACAGTATTCCTGAAGGAACCCTTCTTCCATCCTTCCCACTCCCCCCCTTCTCTAGCACAGGACTTTTCTCACTTACATATCAGGAATAAACTACCTGGATTTCATACTGTTTTCATTGGCTGAATTCTTGCCTTGTTCTTCAACTTTGGTATAGATTCAATTTCCCTGCTGTAAAATGGTCTTCATGATAGCCCTTTCTATTTGCTAACTTTTTAACGAAAGACCATCTTTGATGAAAGGCACTAAGAGAAATTGATGCAAAATTGTCCTCCAAATGATGCCCTAACTTTAAGGATACAACATGTTTTCTTGTCCATGTGTATATGTGTATAATGTTGAGGAGGTGAGTAGGATGGTGAAAAGTATTTAAGTTAGAATCAAATATTAACTCTGCTTCTCCATTCCCTGAAATTTCTTTGAATCCTCCCCCTTCCCTTCTCTTTTTCTCTCTCCCCTCCTCTCTTCTTCTTCTCCCTTCTCTAGCCCTATCCTTCCCATGTGACTACATTTTCACTTCTGTCTAGTCCTCAAAAAGCTTCTCTACTCTAGATCCTTCCCTTCAGCTCCATCTAGCTACTATTCCATTCCAGTCCTTCTTTTTAAATTAAATGTTTAAAAATTGTTTCCCCTGGTGCCTTCACTTACTTTCCTCAGTCTCTTAAAATCTGCCTTCTTCCAGCATCAGTGCTTGCTCTGAAAGTGATCTGTTAGAGGTTACCAATGACCTCGTAAATACCAAATGTAGTGGCCTTTTAAAAGTCCTCTTCTGTTTTCACCTGTTTGGGGTACAGTTTAAGGAAAAGTAAGTATTTATTTGGGATATTTTTATTATTGTCAATAAATTTTTATAGCCATGAATTATCCCCAAAGCCTGGCACCTCTTCCTTTCCTCCTGCCACAGCTCTGGGATGAATCCTTGCATTGTTGACTGTACCACTGCTACCAAAAGGCTGTTTCATTTTATTTTCAACTAACATTTATTTTCTCTCACTCCTATCTTCCCCATTAAAAACCCTGAAAACAAATACACATAATTAAGCATAACAAATTACTGCATTGTCTAGTTCCAAAAATGCTTATCTCATCCTGCATCTTGGATCCATTATCTCTGTCAGGAGATCTGCAGCATGCATTGGTCCTCTGGAATCACGGGTGGCCATTGCATTGATCAGAATTCTTAACCTTTCAAAGTTGTTTGACTTTTCAATGTAGTTATTATATAAATTGTTCTCCTGGTTCTACTCACTCTACATCAGTTCATATGAGTCTCCCCAGATTTCTTTAAAATCCATTTCATCATTTCTAACAGCACAATAACATTCTAATACCTTCATGCACCATAACTTTGTTCAATCATTCCTCAACTGATGGGCCTTAGTTTTATAAGGAGTGTCCTAGATAAGGTCACACAATGAATCGGTGACTGAGTCCTGACTAGAAATTTGGGATGTCTCCATGACTATAGATTACCCTTCACATACTTCCTTTAAAATGTGACAAAAATTTCATCTGGGAAAAAAAAAGTCACACAGGTTGGAATAGGTTTCAGCAGCCTCCCATCTGTGTTTTCCCTTCAAAACTGTTATTCTAGGCAATTGCCAGGAATGCACATGGAAAACAATATTAAACTATGCCTTCCTTTGGTGCTCCATGGCTAATCCCTGCGTGGTGCCACAGACTCTCTAGCAAGAGTTCTGCATACACGCATCCATCCTGTTTCTTCATGTCTTTTGTTTTTCTCAGCCTTTGACTGCATTGGTTGTTAAATTAGGGGCAGGTCCTTGGGGATTCCCTCCTGACCCTCAGCCTGGGTCGAATCAGTTTTTCAGAGACCAGAAAATTTAATTTGGAGCCATTACTCTGTTCCGGATATTGTGCATAATTTGGGGATTACTCCAAGCAGAGGGAAAGAATGGACCTTCGGGTTTTCATGGGCTTGAAAAGAAAAACATTCTTTTCTGGGTTAACAAGTATTTTGTTGACCAAGTTCAGGAGGAGGTGGAGTCTGGAGCTGATCAGCAAGCAGGGAATCAGTACATCTAATAAGAATTGACCTCTACATAGAGTTTAAGGGACATTGGTGACTTAGTGGCTCAAAAGATATAGACTGCATTTAATTTAAAATTTAAAAAACCCCTTATAATCACATATTTGCTAGGAAGCAAGCCTGAGAATGTATAAAAGAAAGCCAAATCTGTTATTACCAGTGCCTTTCCTAAGAGCTAAATGTTAAATGTATTTCAAAATCCTTGTTATAACCTGGAGTTAGACTAGGAGGAGGTAAAGAAACATAAGGATTTCTGCCTAACCACTGAAAAATTTAATGGAAAAAGAAAATATTCCAAATAAATATTTACCTTTAATTAAAGAATATATGTGTCACTCCTGGAAGTAGTTTTGTAGTCACTTCGGACCCTCAGAAATGAGCACCAAAGGAAACATTAGGGACAAAACATTTTTACCCTTAGACCTGAAGGAAGAATTTATTTGGGTGGCTGGTCTCAGGCAAGCCACTTTCCTTCCTGGGTAGAAGATTGTATAGGGGTTTAATCCTGTTTCTATTGTCCTCAAAATGGATCAAATCATGACAAGTGACAAAACTGAGCATGCGGCCTAATTCACATGATAGATATTCCCAGGTAAACACCAGTTTACCAGCTCTACCGCACCAGCTGTGTCTTTGGGGTAGAGAAAACTAGTTACAGCCACCTTCTGCAAAGAACACAAACAAGGACATTCTTCAAGCAGTCCTGAGTTCTAAATCCTATTATCTTAAGCCCATTTTCCTACCAAAAATGTTCTCTACAAGTTGCCATGAATGGCACAAGGTATTCAGACTTTCCCATGAGTGGGTTAAAAGTAAAGAAACACTGTCTGGGAATTTAGGTAGTTATAGTCCTAGAGGGTCACTGTTGCCTCTAAGCTTCAGAATACACAGAATATCAAGCGTTTGAGGTATCCTCCCACACTCACAGGAATTTGGGGGAAAATCTACAACAGAGTTGAGAGACAGACAGAGGAGACAGAGGAGAGAGGGAGTTGTGCTTTCAGGTCCCTGAGGTCAACTTGTTGTATGAGTTCCAAGACTAGGGACTACATGCAGGAGGATGGCTTCAGTGACTCAGACTCTGCAAAATAGAACCAAGATCTCACATTGATGCTACCAGTTGAAATTGACCCTTGAAGAACTGAAGGAAAACTCCAAAAAGCATTACGCTCCCCCCAACTCTTCTTCCCTGTGCTTGTTTGCTAACAGATGTTTCTATATCATTTTTCTTGCTCTTTCTTTTTTTTTCTTTTTGGAAGGCAGGGCAATTGGGGTTAGGTGACTTGCACAAAGTCATACAGCTAGTAAGTGTTAAGTGTCTGAGGGCATATTTGAATGCAGGTCCTCCTGACTCCAGGGCCCATGCTCTAGTCACTGTGCCACCTCGCTATCCCCTTCTTGCTCTTTCTTTAAGCTATTTTCTGGTATTTTTTCTTGAATTTTTTTATCATATAAAAACATACGATTGATTGTGAATGCTTTGTACTGTATATCTGTATTTTTATTCCCTGCTAGGGATTGCAAATGGATGACATATGAATGCCTAGTTGGAAGGGCAGAATTTGACCAGATCAGAGATTTGAAGCTCTGTTCAAAACATTAGGGTTACTGAAAGCTCCATAGAGATGATCTTATAACAATGATTTTTTAAAAAATTAATAACCTTCATTTATTTGTTCTGAAAAAGATCAGAGACCTATGTGGATGAGGGCAAATTTCCTAGTGGGGTAAAACCAAATATGCCATTGTTTGTAGGCAGACTTTTTTATTTAGTAATTTTTTTCAGTCATATCCAACCATTCATGACCCCATTTGGGGTTTTCTTGGCAAAGATACTGTAATGGTTTTCCATTTCCTTCTCCAGCTCATTTTACAAATGAGGAAACTGAGGCAAACAGGGTTAAGTGATTGGCTCAGGGTCATGCAGTTAGTGAGGATTTGAACTCAGGAAGATAAGTCTTCCAGACTCCAGGCCAGGCACTCTATCTACTGTGCCACTTATCTGCCTCAGTAGACAAACCAAGAGATGCAAAAAAGCCAGTTACTGTCTTTGAATTAGACGGGGTGGAGTAGAAGTGTTAACCAAAGAGAAGATCATGCCCTCTGGCCAACCTAGTAAAGGTAGAAAGGTTGTGCTCTTGGAAAGTATCAGCTTCTAGCCAAAATCCTATGGCAAGAAGGGGTGAAAAAAAGAGAGTCAGCTAATTAGGTATTGCTCTACCCCTGCTGGTTACATTTTCATAACCTTATGTTTAATAGTTTAGAGGAAAAAATAGCCCTACCATCAAAGTTTTCTCAAGGAATTGCTATTTGAATCACATACAACACCAGAATTCTAAGTGTACAGTTTGAGTAATATTAGCTTTTGGGGTAGGTGATTCCTATGTTCCTTCCTTGGAATGTTAGAATGTTCTAAAGTTTCTTATAACTCTCAATTTAGATTTACCTGTCTAGACCTGGAAGAAAGCTTAGAGATTGCCTATTTCAACACCTCCCCCAAACCCCTTATCTGACACCTAGTAAGTAAATTGACACTTAAAAAGGTTAATTGACTTCTTCCAGGTCACACAAGAACATAAAACCAGATCATCTGATTAAAAATCAGAATCTTTCCACTATACCCATCCCTTTTCAAAAATTGATAGTTTTTACATTACGTTAATTTCCAAACATAATCCTGACCCCACCCAGTAATCTTTCCCTTGTAACAAAAATTAAAAAAAAAATGGCAAGAACTCAGCAAACCCAAAACATTGACCATATCCGAATATAGAGAGATATAATATTTCCCATTTCTACTTCCCTTTCTTTGTAATGAAGTAGGTATTCTCTAGAACCAAACTTGATCATAATAAATTACTAGCATTCAGTTTCGTTTTATTATATTTTTCTTTTGGACTATGGTAGTCATCCCTTCTATTTTCTAGGAAGTTCATTACTTTGCTACCTTCTGTTCCAAGCTAGTTATCCTCCTCCCAACTTTTTCCCCAAAAGTTCTAGTTTTATTTTTTATCTCTTGCTTCATTCTTTCCAACCACTCTTGAAGTATTTGTGGCCAATCCATTCTTTTTGTTCTGAGGTTTTACAGGTACTTGTTGTGGAATCACTGTCTTTTTCTGGATTTACCCCTTGGAGTTCTCTTAACTCAGGATATTTCTTCATTATAGTCAGGTTTTTTGTTGGTTTTTGTGTTTTGTTTTTTGTTTTTCTGTTTACTTATATCTCCATCTTTGGTTCCTCCTTTGGGACTTTGTGCCCTGGTCAGGTTCTGTGTCTCCCCCCTCCTTGCATTCCTGGATGGTGTGACCTCGTATCCTCTTATCCCTCCTGCAGTCTAGATGCTACTGCTGCTGCCCTATCAGTTTTGGATGACACAACTGGGCACTGGTTCCCCTCCCCAACCTCTTACCAGAACTAGAACCAGACTCTGCTTTTACCTTTATCTCCTGGTGACCCCACTCAGGTATTATCCTTTGCTTCTGACTCCTTCTACTTACGAAGTACTTTACTAATAGCCATCACAAATACCAACCACATATTAGGGATCACATTGGCTTTGAGTCTCTGTGTGCACATACACATGCACAATGGCCCAGGTACCCCTTTTCTATCTCCTTATTCACTTACTTACTGGGAGCTAACTTTGTCTCTTGCTTTTGCTCCAATAGGCCAAGGCCAACATCTTGCTTGCTTCAGACCCCGTTTACAGGAGATCATTCTGGCTTTAGGTCCCTAGTATGTCTTGAGCAGGTAGCAACAAGCTTTTTGCCATCTTTTTGTGTCTGGAAAAAGAAGCTTACTTTTGATCGTTACTTTTTCTGGAGCCCCAGACCATGCTTGCTGGGGAATTTCTTGGGAAGCAAGGCTCAACTACAAACCCTTATGCTAACATCTTTACAAGAAGTCCCATTTCTTTTTTTTTAAAAAAAAATCATAATTTTCCTTGAGATCTAGATTTTTAATTCCCTCGAATGAATTTTGTTACTGTTTTCTCTAGTACTATAAAGTAGACTCTTGATTACTTTATTTTTATTTTATTGGTAAATTAATCTAAGTCATATCATCATTTTTATTATATTTATATGGCCCAGTCATGAGTAATGTCTCTCCTAATTATTGAGTTCATTCTTTATTTCTTTAAAGTCTGTTTTGGAATCCTATTTATATAAATTTCAAGTATATCTTCGTACATTGAACCCTAATTATTTTAAATATTTTATAGAAAGTCTGAAGGGCACTTCCATTACTATTATTTTTTCCTGGGGTTTTTTTTTACTACTTTAT
>JAQQSU010013885.1:0-11554 GCA_028627135.1 Pseudochirops cupreus | reverse complement strand
TAATGATTGAGTTGCCCCATGAGTGGAAGTTTGATTCTTTTGTTCCTTGTTCTGAATATTGTGGCCACTGTAGTGAAAACTGTGTGGCCATTTTCTGTGATAAGCCTTGTTCTGAATATTGTGGCCACTGTAGTGAAAACTGTGTGGCCATTTTCTGTGATAAGATGTAATGTTGTGAATATTATAATGTTTTGAATGTTTGTCTTGAATTGTAATGGAATAAACAGAGTGTTCACTCTATTTTGTAATCTGAACTCTAAAAGCTGTTCACAGTAGCATTCCTTTGGGAATCTGCTGGTGCATGGCATTACATAGGCTCACCATTGGATTTTTTCTTCTGTTGTTCAAGGATTAGACTAGGTAAATTAGAGGCTTGTCAACTAAAGGGGACACATTTTAAAAGCCACAATGACTCCCAAATGACCACTGCTGAGGAACTGATTATCTGAATCAATAATAGGAGTTGCCACATTGATGAAATCACAGATCTGTGAAATACTGAAGAAGTGACTTAACTAATAGGGCAATGGTGAAATGAAATGAGATTACAAAGCTCTTCTACATGTCCACTCTAAAGCAAAATGTTTTATAGTCTATTAGGTTGCATTAACCTAACCTAACCTCTCTCCAAAAGGAGGGAAGGTTCCCAACTGTCCTCTATGCTAATCATATTTCATCTGAAGGAATGTGACCAATTCTGATATCACAAGTTAGGAAGGACATTGACTAGTTAAATTGCATTTATTAAGTGCCATGTGCCAGGCACTGAGCTAAATGCAGGAAATAAAACAGCGAGAAAACAAGGTGGTCGCTTCTCTCAAGAAGTGCACATTCTGATAGGTGAAGACAAAGTATAAAAGGGAACAGAAAGCCCAGGCAAGTCCCATCTGCCCTGCACAGCTTTATTCCCTCTTATGACACAACTTGATCTTCCCAGGGGTGTGCTTAATAAAGGTTTAATGTTTAATAAGTGGTTCTCTGCACATGGCACTCTTTTATTTTAACCTGCATTATTAACATTCTCTCCATCACTTTCTTAAGACTAGACAATCCCAACAAATTAAACTCTGATTTGCAGCATTTGCCAATTTCTGAGAGGTTGTTTACACTGAAAATTTCCCAACTCTCTTAAGCTGATCCAAACTGGCTCCAGTTTGCTCCTGGATCTCTCTCCTCTTTAATTCTTCTTTTGCTCACTGTATATTTGTAAGGGTTTTTCTTTGATGCTTAGGGGCTGAATCAGTTTCTCCCTCATCTTCTTGGGGGGAGTGGGAAGAAGAAAAGGCACTGGAGCATTTTCTACCATTTCTCCTCAAGGAGCTTCTACTTGGTTGATCATCATTAAACGAAATAAAAATGAGCTGACATTTCTGTTGGTACTTTGCAGCTCACAAAGAGAACTTCCTCCCATCAGCCTCGTGAGGTAGGCAGTTCAATTGTTATTATTATTATCACTTTACATATCAGGAAACTGAGGCTTAATGAGGAGAAATGACTCTCCTAAAGTCACATATCGTGGAAGTGAGTAAGGTAGGATTAGAACTCATCTCTTCTGATTCTAAATTTGTCACTTTCTATTACTTGCCAGCTGCCTTTGTCTAGATACTGTTATAATTGCCACAGCTGTTTTATGTATTTTAATTGACCATTTCCCACTGTGCCTTTGTCCCAGCAAAGGGATTGAGTGAGAAGAGTTCACTCTAATAAATTCTATCACTAATTGAAATGTGTGAATGAGGTTCTTAGTGTGGGAAAGACAGCCCCTTGGCTGCTTTTGGTCAAAATTTCTTAGCCAGTTCATTTTGAGGTATGTCACAGTTGGAACATAATTGGTGGTCTGAGGGAAGTAAGGGGGTACAAAAGGGAGGGAGGGCTTATACCCAAGACTTTCATAGGAACATCAGTTCCCATATGACTAAGATTCCTCAGAATACTGAGACAACCAGTTTTTCTACTCTTGAAGGAAGAGATCTGGAGAAGACAGTGTAAAAAGACAAAACCAGCACTGAGGAAACATCTGCCATCTGGCTGTGGAGGTAGTAGTTCATCTCTACTCAGCAAAGTAAGTGAATGTTTCTTCTTTTCTCTTGGCTTTTGCTGCCATTGGCTGGAAATTCTTAGCCCTAGATAGGGGAAGTAGGTATGAAAATAGAAGTGGAGGAGGCAAGGGCATGTCCCAAGTGACTGAGACTCAGAAGAAAGTTCTATCATTAAAAAAATGGTTCTAATTTAATTGAGAACTTCACCCTGAGTTAAGAATCCCCTCAGAATGTAAAGAAATTTAAAAAGGTGGGCTTTCCACTGGGCCCAGACCTATATCCTTCTTCTCCCTTACCCTGTCTCAGAGCAGAAATTGGAGAAAAATTAGACTCACTTCTGTTACTTTGATATCCAGGAGATTCCTATCCCTTCCTGTTTCCAACCTCTCATCATTTCTTTTGCTGTAGACTGTGATCAGAATCCTTCTTTCCCTTTGAGGAAGGGAATTGCCAGTGTAGGTAGTGGTGCCTCTTCAAAAAGGCAAACAGCCACAATGGGAGTAGTGCTTCCTATCTATCTTTTCTCTCCTCTTGACCCATCACTCCCAGCCTTCTCTACCAAGAGGCAATAAAAATTTAGCAATGTCCACTAAATAGTCTAACTATTCATTCTTTGAATGGAAGGAAGGAGGCTGTATTTTTGGGTGATGTGTAGTAGAAGATGCTGTTAGTTAGTAAGAAGTCTCAGTTGAAGCCCAGACTACTTTAACCTGCATTTTGCCTAAGCAGAATCATGCAGATCCATAGCTTTTCAGAGCTAGAAGAGGCCTTGGCACATTGTACATTAAAGTTGGTAGGTACTTTGTAAAACAACTAGCTGAACATTTCCTCTACATTATTGGTGGGAAAACAGGTCCATAGCAAATGACTTTCCCAGAGTCATAAGAACATTACAAAAAGGTCATGAAGAATGATTCCCCTGCTCTAAGAGGATTGGCTAGAGAATACCATGATGCCCTCCTTATCAAACTTCAGCTGTACAATTAATTTTAAAGTTTTCTAATGCTAGA
Source organism: Pseudochirops cupreus (assembly GCA_028627135.1). Classification (NCBI taxonomy): domain Eukaryota; kingdom Metazoa; phylum Chordata; class Mammalia; order Diprotodontia; family Pseudocheiridae; genus Pseudochirops; species Pseudochirops cupreus. Next base: position 8,505 of record JAQQSU010013885.1, on the reverse strand, counting down.
TCTGCCTCCCTGTCTCCCTCTTAGCTGCAGAATCAAGCATTTGTTTGGAGTGTCTTGAAGGTCATAGGAGGGTTGAGTGGGGAGGGGGAAAAGAGCTGGAGAACCGCTATATTGGACCATACAAGCTAATGTGGTTTTAGGTGGATTCATGGAGGGATGATCTGTATTCCACAGAGCTTGAGGAGCTGGCGGCCACAGTGGTGTGTGTCCAAAGGCCCTTGTTCCTAACACTCTGTTCTGGGCTCTCCTTCATGCAGGTCTCTATCAGTAGACAACAGGAATTTCAAGTGAGATGGCATCTGTCTTGAAATGTAAGTTTTGAGGGCACTCATTTTTGTGGGATTCTTAACTTTTTTCTTTTGCTTTTTGGAGGGGGAAGGCAGGGCAGTTGGGGTTAAGTGACTTGCCCAAGGTTACACAGCTAGTTTTGCATTAAGTGTCTGAGGTCAAATTTGAATTCAGGTCCTCCTGACTCCAGGGCTGGTACTCTATTCACTGTGCCACCTAGCTTCCCCCTTGTGGGCAAATTTTTACAGCTTTTCTCATGATGGTCTTAGGTCTGTTAGTATTTTGGGGGCAAGTAGGGTGGTGTGAGGATCAACAGGAAGTTGTGCTAAGATCTGGAACATTTCTGAAGGGTTAGGATTTCAAGGAACTGTAAAAAAAGAAATGTCAGAATTGATTGAAGCCTAATTCATTTTGAGAAACATTTATTAAGCACCTACTGTGTGCAAAGTGGGGTGATACTGAGACAAAAATTAAACTGACCTGACCCTCTAAGACCTCACATTCTGCTAGATCACAGCATCTGATTCACTATTTTTTTTTTCAGAGAAGGAAACTGAAGCCCAGAAAAAGGAAGTTATTTGTCTAGCTTGTCCATGTTGAACCCAGGTCTCCTGAATTCAAATTCAATGTTCTTTCTTCTAATTTAGAAGAAGGTCTAGAAATAAGCAACACGGAAATAGCATAGATTATGCAGAATCTGGAGTAAGAGGACATGGGCACTGACTACCTATGTGATCCTAAACAAACCACTTTCCTTTTCAGGGCTTCAGTTTTCTCCTTTGTAATATGAGTAGGTGGGATCATCAGATGATCTTCAAGGTTTCTCATAGTTCTCAAGTTCTACGAGCTGAAGAAGACATTGCAGTCCTTTTTGTACATGGGACAAGCAGGCCAGCCTCACTTCTAGCATTGAATCATGGATTCAAGGTCATAAGTCCGACCCCTTCATTTTAAGGTTGGAGAAACTGAAGCCAAGAGACATTAGATGACTCTCTCAAGGTCACAAAGCAGTGAGAGGCAGAACCTAGATTTGAACCGCAGTCCTCATTCTAAATCTAGCTCTCTTTCTGCTGGGGTTTTCTTTCTGCTCTCCCTGCCATATCCCTGCTTACACTTGCAGGATTTGGCAAAGATGATGGCACACACAAGGAAAAATATCAGGAGAAAGAGAGAAAGAAGGTAACATGTAGGAAGGATGGTATACAGCAGCAGCAGCTGCAGCAGTCACCACCTGAGCCTCAGCAACCTCAGCAGCAGAAGCTTGGACTAAGGGTGAGCATGGGTGGTCAGCACCAGGAAAGCAAAGGCTCTGCAGGTCTCCCCCTATCATTTGCCTTATTGCTGTCATTTGTTGAGCCAGGACTACCCTCATTTGGTCGGAGGGACCTCTATGCTGACTTCAGTGTTTAAGTACAAAAGACCATGGCTTACACTGCAGCCAGGAACCTGTATATATATATCATTGGGTCCCTAGACTTGCTCACTTAACTGGACTAATCTTTAATTGAATATGGGCTTCCCACCCTGCATGAATCTGACGTCTTCTCTAGCTTTCCTCACCTAGGTTGACAAGGACAGTTCTTTCTCTTGCCCTTTAGGCTATTCAATGGGTTGTTAAAGTTTTGAGATTCATGTTTCTCCCTTAAATAAGGAAGCGGTCTCTGTGCTACCTACTAGGAATAGGAGGACAGACCATTGACATTCAGGAACCATCAACAAGCTCTTAGAAATCTTTATAGTAAGGTCATAGAACATAATGTCACATCTGGAAAAGACTTTAGAAATTGAAACAGTGTCAGAGATGGAAAGGACATTGTAGATTATTTATTCAAACCTCTCATATACACTACAACAGGCTTCTTCTCTGGGACTCTTCCACAAGAAGGGATGGGGAAGGGAAGTGCTATTAAGGCAGGAGAGAGGAAAGACTCATGATGCATAAAAAGGGACTTGATAGGTGTCCTGAACAATTGAACAATTTCAGCAGCTTCATCTCCCTTACAGGAGGACCCTGGGGGTAAGAGTGACAGTAGCAGCAGCAGCACCAATGGGGAGACTGAGTAGGTAATGAACTTCATGACTAGGATCATAGAAGCTAAGACTTTAGAGCTTAAAGGGACTATGAGATGATCTAAACTCAACTGTGTAATTATATGGATGAGGAAATTGAGACCCAAAGAGGGTAACTGACTTGTCCAATGTCATAGAATCAGTGGCAGAATTGGGACTAGAACCTCAGCCTCAACTCACGGTCTAGGGCATTTTTGATTGATCACAGCACCATGCCCTTTATGAATTCAGATTAGGTCAACAAGTATTGACTGAACTCATACTGTATGTCCACACCTGTGCTAGATGCTGGGGGGAGGGAGAGTGGAAAGGGGGATACAAATGAAGGAAAAGGCAGGCCCTCTGACCTTGCAGGGTTTAGTTGAGCAGACAGGACATCTTCATCTGAACCAATTATAGAGCAAGACAAGTTAGTATAATATCAAGTGTTAGACTGTGTGGGTCAATCTATGATATAAGACTTCTGAGAGAAGAGATCACTGGGGGTAGATTAGAGAGGGAAGGCTTTCTTGAGGAAATGGGACTTGAACTGGGTCCTAAAAGCTAGATTTGACTGAGTAGAAGGGGGTAGAGGATGGCATTCCTAAGGAAGAGCATAGACAAAACTCCAATTTTTTCTTTAGTGAATAAGGGGGCTTGGAAAACAAAAATGCCTAATATCTTCTATAGGATCAACACTCTTGAAAAGTTGGTAAAACTATTTGGGAACCAGATCATTTGGAATAAAAGGTTCCATATTTTGTAAACCACTAATTCATTCCATCTAGTCATCAATTCATCCATCTATCCAGCCATCCATTTATCCATCCATCCATCCATCCATCCATCCATATATCCAAACAACCATTTGTTCTAAGAGTTTGTGATTCTCATTCAGGTCCCTTCCCTTTGTCAAAGCATATTTCTGAGCCTTCATTGCTAATGGTCACCGAGAGATGGAATGTGCTATTCTAGGGGCCCAGGAAGCCTGGTCAATGTTTACTCCAGTTTCTTCCCATATGTGACGGCAAGGCCTTGGTTTTCTGGGCTAGTTTTTCTTGGTGCTCTCTTCCTGTGTGCATATACCACTCTTGCCCTATCTCCTGGGGACCTTGTTCTGCCTCCTGACTATACTGGCATGTCTGCTGGACCTTATATTCCTAGAAGCTCCCTCTACTCCAAAGCATGTGTTTCCCCCTTCAACCTCCAGCAAACTTCTCCAACCTAGATTATAATCCCATTCAGTCACACTCTGTATCAACATATTCCCTGCTGTTCTTACTCCTCCTTCACTAATCACATTTTGCTCAGGAGACAATAATCAGAATTGTTATTACTATACTACCAGATCATATTTCCCATCCCATCCCATCACCCTTCCCAACTATCTTTTTGACACCTGCCCTGCTACTCACTACATTCGGTCCTCCCCAAACACCACCCCCATCACTTTCTAGTTTTTGCTCTGGGATCCTGAATCAAATAATAAAAAAATACCATTGCTTCTGGAAAGAACATTTCAATTGCCTCCTCTCTGGCTCTGTTAACCATCCCTGACATTTCCCAGACAAAAACATTTTTGTACCCTTCCCTGGAAACCACTCCCTTATATTTGTTGTTTCCTTTATCAGGATATAAATCCTTGCTTTGTATTTTTATCCCAGTGCAGCACTTAGCTAATAGTAAATGCTTAATATATGCTTTTCATTCATTCATTTGTTTATGCCAATCTATTGCCCCTTCACTCTATTCACTCTCCCTGTGACCATCTAGATTCTAGACTCAAGCTTTCTTCTCTGTCCACCATCCCCAATTGTTTGTTGTATCCCCCTTAATAGAATGTATGTTTCTTGAGGGCAGAGACTGTCTCACTTTTATGGTTGTATCCTAAGAACATAACCCAGTGACTAGTATGTAGGAGGTGCTTAAAAATATTGATTTATTGAATAAAGCTATCAGTTTTGAATCCCTCCTTTAGGACCTTAATGGGTAACTGGCTGTTAACCTCGTATTAAGTCATTGGTACAGTCTCAAAGGCCTTGATATGGTACTTCTTCATAGGGACCTTACTCCATACTTTGACAATCATTACATCCAGGTTGAGGCAGCACAGTGTAATGGGAACATTGTAGGCCTAGGAATCAGGATACCTGAGTTTGAGTTCTTGTTTTGCCCGCTGACTTGTGCTGAGTGACTTTGGGCAAGTCATTTCCCAGGTCCAATATATAAAATAAAGGGATGGTTATGATGATTTCTGGAGTACCTTGGTGGAGCAGTGCGCCTGGAGTCAGGAAAACCTGAGTTAAATCTGGCCTCAGACACTTACTCACTGTGGGACCCTGGCTAAGTTACTTAACTCTGTTTGCCTCAGTTTCCTCATCTGTGAAATGGCTGGAGAAGGAAATGGCAAACCAGTGTCTTTGCCAAGAAAACCCCAAATGGGGTCACGAAGAGTTAGGCATGACTGAAACAACAACAACCAGATCATCTCCAAGGTCCCTTCCAGATCTACCATTCTGTGTTGCAGCTTCAACTATTTGAACATAAGCTTTGGAAGAGAGCCTAGAGAAGATAACCTTCATTATATAGATTCCAGGTTTCCTGCTTCCTCCCACAAATAACACTCAAATATGCTTCGAACAGACTCCTTATGTCTTATTCTTTCTGCAACCCAAATAAATCTTTAACTCTAGGCTCCATGGTGTCTCTGGCTCTGAATTACTATGAGGGATTATGAAATTCCTTCTCCCTTTTTACCTTCAGAGCACCTGAATAGCAAAACTGAACTTAAGAGTCAGGAAGACCTGAATTCAGATGCTGCCTTAGACTGACCCAGCTGTGTGACCCTGAGAAAGTCACTTACACTCTCTGTGCTTCAGTTTCTACATCTATAAAATGAGAGAGTTGGATTCAATGACTTTTAAGGTCCCTATCACCTCTAGACCTAGAATTCTTTCATTCTACCTGGGAGCACAAAATTACTTATAGTAGTAGTATCTAAGACTCTGTCTTGAGCCCCTTTTCTTTCTGTAGTCTTTCACTTGGTGAGCCATATCTCCAGCCTTAAGATCTCTCTTGGGCTTCAGTCCCTCACCTCAAACTGCCTTTTAGACATCTCAAATTGGATGGCCTGTAGACATCTGAAGCTCCATATGTCCAAAGCAAAACTCATTATCTCTCCCCCAACCCTCTCCTATTACTAATTTTCCTTTTAATCTAGGTAGCTTCTGCCATCCTAGACACCCAGGCTCACAACATCAGTATTATGCTATAGCCAGGAAGTCTTGAGTTCAAATCCACCCTCAGACATTTCCTAGTCATATAGACACCACCCTTGTAAGCTCTCATCCCATGACTAGATATCCACATCTAATGCTCTATACACTAGCTTGATCTGACAACAGATCAGATATGTAGAGTAAAATGAGAGTGGAGAACTGAAGATTGTGGGGAGCCCTGCTATCCTGCAGAAGGGCTGAAAAAGAGCTGCTTACCCAGAGCTGAGAGAGTGCACAAAAGAGACAGGACTCCAAGAATGGTGGAAAATAGAGCCAACTTTATTATCCCAAGGACAAGCTTTTATGAAGCCATAAATCTTCCTAATTGTTTTCCCTTGAGAACACTGCACACTTCCTTGTTTCTTTGCCAGGGGTGCATAACACACTTATCATGAGGACATAATGCTCACACCTGTGGTAACGTAGGCATGTTTGAGCTCCTTCCTGGAGGGTGGGGAACCGATCCAGGCCCAGTAGAAGGCTCTTCAGCTGAGAGAGCTTATTCAGCCATCAGGGTCAGAGTCCCACTGGCCTGTGGTCCTCCACAGAAGATAACACTGATGTTGTGAGCCTGGGTGTCTAGGATGATGGGAGTTCCCTAGACTAATAGGAAAATTCATAATAAGAGAAGATTTGGCAGTGGGGGGAGAAGATAATGAGTTTTACCTTGGACATGCTAAGTTTCAGATGTAGGGCAAGTCATCTAGCCTCTGCCTGCCTTAATTTTCCTTAACTGTAAAAAAGGGCCAATAATAGCTCCTACTTCTCAGGGTTGTGAGCATCAAATGTGTACAAACATTAATGCAGTATATAAAAGCTATTGTTATTTAGAACATCTCTTATATGTGTCACCTTATCTTCACTCATACAGACACCATCCTGGTAAGTACTGAACTATTGCGGTAGCCTCTCCCCATGTCAGTCCATCCTCCTCCGCCCAGATGTCAAAATAATTTCCTAAAGCACTAGTCTACCCATGTCTCGCCTCCACTCACCTCAATTAATTCCAGTGACTTTGTATGACTTCCAAGATCAAACAGAACCTTATCCATTTAATGGCATTTAATGCTCTTTACAACATGGCTCCTTCCTGCCTTTCAGTCCTTATCATGCATCACCATCCTCCATTCACCCTGTGGTCCAACTCCACAGGACTATTTGCTGTTCCGTACACAGGACACTCTGTTTTGTGACTCTGCCTTTGCATTGACCATTTTTCTAGAAGTGGAATTATCTTCTTCCTCATCCCTGCTTCTTAGTTTCTCAAGACTTAGCTTAAATATCCATTTCCCAGTCTTACCCATCTCTGCCCCTCCCTTTCTAGTGTCTTTCCTTTGAGATTAACTTTTATCTACTCTCTACGCATCTTGAATGTGCCTGAGTACTTCCATATTGTCTCCCCCATGACAATGCGAACTTCTGGAGAGCACCGGACATGTTTTTGCCTTTCTTTGTATCCTTAGAGCTTATCACATAGTAAACATTTGATAAATGCTTGTTGACTAATGGTCTTTCAAAGGCAAATAGTGTCATCTAGTGGTCAATTGCTATCATTACAGTTGATCGCAGGATTGCATATTGGGGAAGAACTTGTTCAGGGTTCCCTTCAAGCTTTTAGTACTCTATTTTTGCTATGTTGCATTCCAAAGTCCTTCACAGCTCCAACTTTCCATAGTGTGTGAGACAAGCTTTATTTTGAGATGAATGGCCCCTCATTAACACCTTTGATGGGGGCGGGCCCTGTTTGATTGCTCCTAAATAGCATTTGAGTGAGAACCTCCTCTACCTTGTTGGGTCCCTTACCTTCAGTCTCCCTTGCTGAATACTCACCACTGTCCGTCCCCTAATTATGGCTGTGCACCAGGGCTCTGTGGTGGGCCCTCTTCTCTTTCCATGTACATTCCTTCTTGGGGATCTCATCAGTTCCAATTAGTTCAGCTGTCATTTGTATGCTGATGGCTTCCTGACCTATATATTCAGCCCTCATTTCTCTGAAGCTCGTTCCTACATTACTGCTTGACTTCCATCACTTGGATGCTCCATAGAAATCCTCAATTCAATAGATCCAAATCAGAACTCATTATATTAATCCTGAAAACTGAGCCTCTGCTTAACTTTTCCCCATTTCTATAGCAAGCACTGCCATTTTTTCAGGTTCAGCAATCTTGGAATTATCCACAACTCTTCCCTTTCCCTCTCCCTGATAGCCAAGGCTTGTAGATTTTACCTCCATGACATCTATTGTACCTGCTCCCTTCTCTCTTGCTGAATATGGCTACTACTCTAGTTTAGGCCCTCATTCCTGATCTAACTCTTGCAATAGCTTCTTAATTCCCTTCCCCCCATCTCTCTCTTCTACAGCTCACCCTCCATACACCTACAAATTAATATTCCTAAAGCTCAGATGTGACTACATCTGTACCTCCTTTGCAAGGTGGTATAATGGATAGAATGCTGGCCCTGGTGTGTGTTCAAATATGGCCTCAGATACTTTCTAGCTTTGTGACTTAATCAAGTCACTTAATTTTTGTCTTCTTCAGTTTCCTCAGCTGTAAAATAGGAATCATTGATAGTACCTACCTTCTAGGGTAGTTACGAAGATCAAATGGGTAAAACTTTTAGCACAGTACCTGGTACATAGTAAATACTTTAAAAAGGTTATCCTTTCCCCTTCCTTCCTTCTTTCCTTCCTTCCTTCCTTCTCTCCTTCCTTCCTTCCCTCCTTCCCTCGTTTCCTTCCTTCCTTCCCTCCCTCCTTCCTTCCTACCTTCTTTCTCTCCTTCCTTCCCCTTTCCTTCTCTCCTTCCTTCCCCCTTCCTTCCTTCCTTCTCTCCTTCCCTCCTTCCTTCCTTCCTTCCTTCCTTCCCTTCCTTTCTTCCCCGCTTCCTTC